>VWPV01014422.1:0-16826 GCA_013389885.1 Geococcyx californianus
AGCCCCTTTCAGCACTGGAGGGAGGTCCCTCCAGGGTCCCTTCCTCCTGAGCTCCTTACAACCCACTCCACTACCAAGATGGTCACAAATCTTGTCCTAAGAGTGAGGGAACAGCTCAGACTCCTCCACTAGGAGGCAATGAAGGAGGGAGATTCCTGCAGGAGATCTAGGCTTGATGTGGAAGATGAGATGGCCACGGGTCCAGGCAGAAGTTTGGGCAGTGAAAGCTTTGCTCGTACATGGAGTAAGTCTGGGACACCCCACAAGTCGCTCGGTGTTTGCTGTAGTAGCGGTTCTCCAGGTCAATCTTGGTCTCTCCAATGAGGTCATCGGTCCCCACCAAGTCCCAGTCGTACACGGCCACAGTCAGCATGGACTCCATGGGGAAGGTGGCCTCGATGTCGAAGGATCTAGGGCAGGGAAAGTGGGTGAAGGAAAAGAGAAAAGCTTTTGAAGGGTTTGGGTTCTACTCAAGGCACACACATGGACTCATGGGCTTCTACCACTGCAGGACACTCAAGGTAGGGGGTTGGTAAATCTGTGTGTGGGCAGTTACAGGTAGAGCAGCCCTAGACAGGAGGAGGCACAGGGTGATTGCATGACCTGGATGTCTCAATGGCTAAGAAACTAAATTTGTGCACCACTGGTGATCCAGACCATACTCTCAAACTGAAAGTTCAGGTCTAATGATTCCTAAAGTGGGTACTTGACCAGGTTTGGATGTACTTTGAACACTGTAGTGACCACGCTGCTTGGCAAAGGACAGGTGGTTGAAATGGAGATGTCTACGCTGCTTGCAAGGAAGGTTCTGGTGACGAGTCTCATGTTTTGACCCAAGCAGCAGCCATGGGCTGGCTAAGGTTCAGGTCCAAGGGCCAGAAATCTTGGCTCAGGCTTAGCTCACCCCTTCCAGGTGCAGACAGGTAACAGGGCTGGGGCAACTCACTTTCCGAAGACGGGGTTCAGCTGCTTGGAGATGTAGTTCTCCTTGTCTTTGATGTCTGTCTTCCCCAGCTTGATGGCAATGTAAGGGTCGGCTTTCCCGTTGATGTCAGCTGGGTGAAGGTCTGTGGCCTGTAGGGAACAGTGAGATACATCAATGCAATCCACACTAGCAAGGAATTGAGGATTGGCCCCTTTCTCCATCCCTGAGACCATCTGGCCCTGCCTGGCCACAGGCTTGGGGATGAGCTCTCTGATCCTCCTGAACAGGGTGGCTTGGTTTAAACTGGGGATAAGCCCTGCCTTGTGTTAATCCCTGTCCCAGTTTGGGGAGAGGTTGGGGTTGGTTGTGTCCCCTCAGAGAGGTTTAATCACAACCTCCTTCGGCATCTCAGCTTTCAAACTTAATCCAGTGGAAGGTGTCCCTGCCATGAACTGGGTGAGATTCAAGGTCCCTTCCAATTCAAACCATTCCATGATTCCATGATCTCTCTCATCAGTGGAAAAAACCAGGCTCTTCTAAAGAATGATCCAGAGCAACAACCTGGCCAAGATGTCAAGAAGACTCCTCCATCCCCTCTTGTTCTCTTCACTCCCTGTATTAGAATCATAGGATGGTTTGGGTTGGAAGGGACCTTCACCGGTCATCCAGTCCAACGCCCCTGCAATGAGCATGGACATCTTCAACCAGATCAGGTTGCTGAGATTCCCATCTAACCTGATCTTGAGTGTTTCCAAGGATGTGGCATCTACCACCTCCCTTGGCAAGGGTCGAGGGCTTCCGGTGTTTCCCCATAAAGGGGCTGAGCATCCCCAAACTCCCCAATCCCAGCCTCCACCATGTCACACAACTTGATGCCCCTGCTGGGACACATTCAACCACTCGTGGTTGGTGGTGGTGCTGACCAGGCTGATGTCTACCATGGCAGTCTCGGTCTGTTGGTGATGGACCGGAGACTCGTTGCCCACTGGTCTCAACTGGCTGCGGTGCCTTGTTCACGTGTTTGGGGACACAAGGATGATGAGTTTAGGAGTCAGGAAAGGGTTTTTCCACAGCACACTGTTAACCAAATCAGATCAAGAATCACTCAGCACGTGTTCAAGGAGGTGTCATGACCCTCAAACCAAGCCTACTGGTCCCTGTGGATCATTCCAGGCTGATCCATATTGTTCACTGCAGTTAAGCACAAAGATGGACATGCTGGTCCATCCAACCTGCCAGAAGAAAGGTCTTGGAAGCAGGAACTTGGATTTGGTTTGCTCCTCGTGCTTGGAGCACACAGCTATGGAGACACTGTTCAGGTCCCCACCAGTAGCTTCGGTCTTTACGCTCGGTCCTTGGCCCTGATGCACTGAGCACCACAAATCGACGTCCCTACAGCTCTGGGACCACTCCTGGGCGTGCGCCGTGCAAGGGAGTGCAGGATCACACCTCATCCAACACCACACGGTCATACTCACCCGCACAATATAGACCCGGACCAGCACGTTGATGGGGTCGTTGCTGGGGATGCCCTGGAACATGCCAAAGCTGGGGTCGTATCCCGCCTCCTTGGCGATGTCATCGGGGAGCGGCACTTTGTAGACACATATGGAGCCCTGGTGAGATGGAATGCAGAGCCCGATGAAAGCCCTGCTGCTCAAGGACTGCCAGCACACCCATCCCAAACCACCCTTCCTGAGCACCCAGTTAATATCCTTGTTTCTAGCCATGTGCTGCAGCAGCCAGACCAGATCCGGAAGAATCCTCCAGTGCATCCACAGGCTTCATCTGACCAGGACTACACCCTCAAAAAGTTCCTTGGTCAAGAATCTTACATCTGACAGGCGTGACATTGGCTGGGAACTGGCAATGGTGCAACACAGCCATGAGCCCAGGTGACCGGTACTGGTGAAAAAGGGTTCACAACGATCCCCAGGGTACAACCTTTTTTCATGGAACCATAGAACCACTTGGTTGGAAAAGATCTTTGAGATCATGGAGTCCAACTGTTCCTGTCCACTGCTGAACCATCCCTGGGCACCCCATCCACCCTGCTTTGAAACCCCTCCAGGGATAGGGACTCCACCACCTCCCTGGGAGCCTCTGCCAGGGCCTGAGAACCCTTTCAGTGAAGAAATTGTTCCTGATGTCCAACCTGAACCTGCCCTGGGGCAACTTGAGGCCATTCCCTCTTGTCCCATCCCCTGTCACTTGGGAGCCCAACCCCCACCTGGCTCCAACCTCCTTTCAGGCAGGTGTAGACAGGGCTGAGGTCTCCCTTCAGCCTCTTTATTTTTCCAGGCTAAACAAACCCAGGTCCCTCAGCTGCCTCTCATAAGACTTGTTCCCCAGCCTTGTTGCCTTCTCCACACGCGCTCTAGCCCCTCAATGTCCTCCTTGGAGTGAGGGGCCCAAACTTGAGCCCAGCACTCGAGGTGCATGGTATTAAGAAGGAGGAGCTGCTTTTCCTTTGGTTTTCTGCAAGAACCATCAGCGATCTGCTTGCCCGCAAATCACCACCTCTGTGGATGTGCTCTTTGAAGCCACCTGATTTCTGGGGCTCTCCTTGGAGGCTTTCCCTCCCTGCAAACTGGGTCAAAGCACATTGGTTTCTATTGCATACAAGTCCTTCCTGCTAAACCAGCTTCAGCAGAGAAACCTGTTGGCAAGGTCTCCCCAAGCCGCCCCTTGCCCTGGCCCGGCCCAGCAACCAAACTCACTTTGAACCTCCCCACTATCCGTTCTTCTTCTGTTGCGTTGTCATCGTTGTCCCCGATCTTCCCACGGAGCAGGTTGAAGGTGTGCAGCCAGTCCTCAAAGTTATCGAACTCCGTTTCCAGCTCTTTGTTGAAGACCTGAGACGAGATAAAATTTAAAGGTATTTGAAAAGAAAAGTGAGGACAAGACAAGGTGACTACCTGAGTCAAGCAGAGGGGACATGGACACCTTAGATTCCAGTGCCTGGCTCTCTAGGAAAAGAAAGGATCTCCAGGGTCATTGGGTTGGACCTTGATGCCACAAGCACCTCCCTGAACTGATGGTGCACGACCTGTGCACGACCCAGGTTCAAACGGCTTCTGAGACCCAAGATCACAGACCTCGTTATTCCTAATTAACCTCATGGGCCACTACTTTGAACCAGAGCCCATCCCTGCCTTGAGTCCTGGCTGGGTCTCTTCTCCAGGCAGAGCTCATCCAAGCTGCCCCAAGGATGATCCTATTCCGGGGCGACTCCTTTTCTATAAAGCTCATGTCCTCAAACTCCCCCAAACTATGGAGAGAAGCTGGCAGTGGCAAGGGACACCTCACCGAGGGTTGGATACCCCTAAGGTAGGCAAGGGTTGGTCCTTCCTGCTCTGATCCTGACAGCTAGGACTTCCATCCCACCTTGGACACCTCCTCCCCTGCCGACATGCGTACCTTCAGTTCATCAATCTTCTGCTTGTTCTTCTTCTCAGGAAGCTCCGGGACGGTCTGTTGCTTCTTTTTCTTCTCATCTCTGGGTGCCTTGGATTTCTCCTTGTTCTTCGCCAGACTCTTGGAGCCTTTCATGGGAGAGTCATCAAGTTTGATTTCTGAGTCCAAACGGAAGCAGTGGGGAGGGAGGAGATGGAAATGAGGATGAGCAGGGGTGGAGGTGACAGTGAAGGGGGGGTCTTCATGAAAGTCCTTCAAACAGGAGGAACATGAAAGCCGACAGCTGCTACTGCCTGCAGCTCCATCCCTCTCCTGTCTTTCCTCGACTCTGGCCACTGCTGCCCAGGTCACAACATCTCCAGGAGCCCAGAGGTCTCTGTGCAGGAAGCTTCCACAGCTGACCTCATTTGGAGGGCTAAAAAGCGTGGGCAGAGTGGTAGGTGCTGGTTGGCTCCAACAGCAGTGAGGGGACCTCATCCTGCCTGCAGCCGATCTGGCCTTGAGCACCTCCAGGGATGGGGCAGCCACCTCTGCTCTGGGCACCCTGGGCCAAGGCCTCACCTCTGTCTCTTCCTTCTACTGGAGGTTCCTCCTGCTCCATGCGGCCCGGAGAACAGAACCCCAGCCGAGATGTCAGTGAGGGGACACGGTGCTTGATGCTCAGCACCACAGCATGAGCTGCTGCCCTTAAGGAGGTGTTGCCCGTGACCAGCTGCAACGATGGGTTGGTGGGGTTTCCATTCAGAGCAACCACCAGCTGGGAACATCAAAAGCAGCAGAACAAGCTGCCTGGAAAGGCAAATTCAAAGACTTCTCCTACCCTTGTACAATCCGTGTGCCTCAGCCAGCTTTCATGACTGTTGAGCAGGCGGGGACAGAGAGACGACAAAGAATTAATGTGGAAGAGGAAAGGAGGAAGGAATGGGAGTGCCAAGGGGAAAAGGATACTGCTCAGAAGACAGAAAGAATACAGTGGGGGACACAAGACACCCTCCAGCAGCCCTGCCATGACAGCAAGCCCAGGAAGATGCTGAGAGCCGTCCCCAGGCTCGGAAAGACCCAGCCTCGTCTTTCTTGTGATATTAAGATGGGTCCTTCCAACAGAAACCAGGCTTTCAGTTTTTCTCAGCTAATGGATTTGGTATTGCCCAGGCATGACAGAAACCCCACGTATGGAGAACGTTGTTGAAAGTCCTCAAGGAGACAAGGAGCCTCCAGGCTGCAAACAGACAAAGTCATAGAATCTTGGAATGGGTTGGGTGGGAAGGGACCTTAAAGCCCATCCAGTGCCACCCCCTGCCATGGGCAGGGACACCTCCCACTGGATCAGGGGGCTCCAAGCCTCATCCAACCTGGCCCTGAGCACCTCCAGGGATGGGACAGCCATGACCAGGCAAGTCACCCTCGACCAACATGTCCCAACACACCAGAATTCCTGACTCACACCACTTAAGGTAAAAAATTTACCAAATAAAGCAAATGTAGACATCTGCAACGCTGCATCTGAGCTGCAGACGCCCTGGCTGCCTTCAGAGACAGCTGCATTTCGGGCACAACTCATCGTAATGTAGGATTGAAAATAGGTCAGAGAAATTGCCCTAAAAGTGCCTATTGTTCTTCACTGCTTGTGCTAGAACAGCAGCCAAGGAGACCTCCACACGCAGGTAAAAGCCCTTGGATTAGATGAGTCCCAGACTTTTTGCCTGGTTGAATTTTCCCTTGCAAAACTAGAACAAAACTTCACAAAAAATTAAGCCTCCTGCAAAACAAGGGTGGAAACCCCCATGCAGGCGCTCTAGAAGCGTCTGTTACTTGTGATGCTCAACGGACAGGAAGCACACAGTCCCGACACCTAAGATACCTGCGTGGCCAAAGCGACGAGACTCTTAATGACAGACTAAATACTGAGCGAAAATGTCCTCAGGCAAGAGTATGGATCTCGGTCCCCAGTCTGTGTTACTGCACGCAGCTTTCCTCCCAGCATGGAGGAGTTGAAGGCTGCCACAACCCTACAATTGTAGAGTCATGGAAGGGGTTGGGTGGGAAGGGACCTCAAAGTCCACCCAGTGCCAGCCCCTGCCATGGGCAGGGACACCTCCCACTGCATCAGGGGCTCCAAGCCCCATCCAACCTGGCCTTCAACACCTCCAGGGATGGGGCAGCCACCACTGCTCTGGGCACCCTGGGACAGGGACTCCCCACCCTCACAGCAAAACATTTCTCCCCAAGATCTCATCTCAGTCTCCCCTCTTGCAGCTCCAAACCCTTCCCCTCATCCTGTCCCTGCACCCCCTGATCCAGAGCCCCTCCCCAGCTTTCCTGGAGCCCCTTTCAGCCCTGGGAGCTGCTCTAAGGTCTCCCCACAGCCTTCTCCTCTCCAGGCTGAACAACCCCAACTCTCCCAGCCTGGCCTCACAGCAGAGGGGCTCCAGTCCTTGGAGCATCTCCGTGGCTCTCAATACCATGCTGTGGTTTAGATTCACCTGGCGTTAACCCGTTGACCCATCAGAGCCCACACCAGGCTTGTGCTCAGGAACATGGATGCTGCACGGGGACCTAAAACTCTCTGCAAGCATCTGCTCTGGCAGAAGAGCATCAGCGGACTCCGAAAGAGGTGCCCAAGCACCAAAAGGAGCCCCTGGTCCTACCATGCTCCTTCTGTCATTTGCAACCTGCTTACCCTCTGCAATCTCCATTTCTTCCTTCTCCTCCGCTTCTGCCGCGGCCGCTTCCTGCTGCCGGAGTTGCTGGGGGAGAAACGGGGGGATCAGAGAGTGGGCTTTTGTGGTGAGGTCTCTATGTTCACTGGAAACGCTTCACTCTGGCTCACAGCTCCCATCCCAGTTGTGAGCGAGGTTCTGGCAGTGCTGGGAAAATCCAGGTTGCTCAGTGCAACCTTGAGCACTGATGTTGCCCAGTATCTGTGTGGGAGCCTAAACCAGTCCCAAAGCCCAGAGAGCACTCAAGGAAGAGGAATCCTGCTCAGCTCCACCAAGTTAATAAAAATCTTCTCAACAGTTGAGCAAGGTTAGCAAAGAAAGCAGCCCAGCCCCAATGCTGGAATAGGTGAGACCTCAGGGGCCTCTTTCCCCCTGCATAAACCCCTCCTCTGCTTTGCACCCACCTCCTTCATAGTCTCAATTGAAGCAAAATACTTGGACCACCAGTCAAGCATGCTCTCGTCCGGCTCCTCCTCTTCTACTTCTTCTCCTCCTCCTCCTTTCTTCTTCTTTTTCTTTTTCTCCTTCTCTTCCTCGGACTGCGGGGACAAGGGAAGCAAAGACAGAGAAGAAGAGGGGTCAGATGGGAGTGAAACGTCTCTTGTAGCACAAAGTAGTGGGCGAAGCCCCCGAGAGGGCAGAGCCCTCCAGGCTGGGTGGCTTCATTAGCACTGTCCCTTAATTACGGGCACAGAGCAGCAAGGGAAGATGCCCGAGGCTCCAGAGTGGCACAGTCTCAGAGTGCCCAGACATCCCTTCCTTTCCATCATCTGGTTCATCCATGCATTTCCCAGGCTGCAGCACCTGAATCCTACACGGCAGCAGTCCCTGCTCTGCCCAGCGAAGCGCCCTGCATCCACTCAGTGGTGCAATAAAGCCTTTTCCAGCTGGTTTCTGGTCATGGTGGGAATAACCAGCATCCCTCCCGCATGGTGCTGTCTGCCCTGCTCCTCCTGGGGCAGCTGGGCTGAGAAGTGCTGGCCCAGAAGAGCTTCCCAGTGTTGCCACTGCCATACCCATTGATGAGGCAACGGCATTCCAACACTGGCTTGGGATGAAGGGATGAAGGGGTGCAGGTCCCTGCCCATCCTGGGGCTGGCGAGGGTGCACGGTCCACTGAAAGCCACACAGAAGGGTTGGAGAGGGAGCAGTGGGCTGGGAGCAGGGATGCAGAGCGCATGCATCACTTACCACGTCCACCTTCACCACCGCATCCGAGTTCTGCCGCCGGGGGTAGAAGGGAACAGGGAGAGGGAGAGCAGGTTAGCAGCACGACCTCAGCCACGTGCAAACTCACACTGGCACACACGGGCACTGGAAGCCACAGCCAGGTCCCCAATGAGGAAGGAAACGGATGCCTGGCATGAAAAGCCCTGGCTGGGAAAGCTCTGCACACGGGGGAGATCTCTGCCACGACACATCAAACCCATCTCCACGTGGGAGACGCCTCTCTTGCGCCCTGCTTAGGGAGAACCGCTCTGCTGAGGGATTGGCTCTGGAAAGATGCTTCGGCCTTTGGCATGGGTGGCACCTCTCTGCTCTCTTGGAGCTCTTGCCTACCTAGGAACGCTGCCAGCTGCTGCGGCAGACGTCCAGAAGCACGTGGGTGCAGACGTACCGTGCACACAGCTTCATCCCGTGGCACAAAGCTGTGTGAGCAGGTGGACACGATGCCACTTCTCGAGCACACAGGAGGAACTCTGCATGTGAGTGCACGTGTGAATGCACCAGGGACCCTGCGGGGTGCGGGTACACGTATGTGTCTGTACACGTGTGCTGTGAGGCTTTGGATGTGCCACAGCCTTTGGGTAAAAACAATAGCTTTTCTGTAGCCTGGAGAAGAGAAGGCTGTGAGGAGACCTCAGAGCAGCTCCCAGTACTGAAAGGGGCTCCAGGAAAGCTGGGGAGGGGCTCTGGATCAGGGGGTGCAGGGACAGGACAAGAGGGAATGGCTTTAAATTGGAAGGGCCAAGATTTAGATTAGGTATCGGGAAGAAATTCTTCACGATGAGAGTGGGGAGCCACTGGAACAGGTTGCCCAGGGTAGTTGTGGCTGCCCCTGGAAGTGTTCAAGGTCAGACCTTGAGCAACCTGATCGAGTGGGAGGTGTCCCTGCCCATGGCAGAGGGTTGGAACTGGATGGTCTTTGAGGTCCCTTCCCACCCAACCCATTCCATGATTCCATGATTCTGAAAAGGAAAAAATAGCAGGGAAATCTACGTGACCCTGGCTGCTCACAGAGACCCTGCAGGGTGCAGAGCTTCAAAAGGGCGGGACGGCTGCAGCTGTGCAGGGGGGACATTTCTGATGGCTGCGTTGTGTCTGTGATGGTCATAGATAGGGACAGGGTTGTGCTCCTGGGTGCTCAGTCCCATCTGACCGGTTTTGAAGGAAAACATAAATTTTCTGATTTGCACAGCCCAGAAGTTGGGCTGGGTTGCAAGAACCGGCCAATTCCAACCAGGACAGAACGAGGCCAATTTGTAGGATGGACCATGACTCTTCATAGGTATCTTCATCGCTGGCATCAGCCCAGCCCCGTGTTGGTTGGCCTCTGGGTGGAAACAATTCAGTGAGGAAAGAGTATGGCTACTCACAGCTTCCAGCTTCACCATTGTCTCCATCTTCTTGATGGGAACCTCAGGTTCCATGTTGATAACGATCTCCCCTGTGGGGCGAGAGCGATGGGTCCCGTTGGCCATTGCCAGATGACCGTTGACTTGTTTAGCTGGACAGAGGGCAGAGAAAGGGAAAGAACCGAGAGAGAAGGACAGTGTAGAAGAGAAATGGAGAGCTCAGATAAGATCCTACAGGATTCATCAGGAGTGGAGAGTGTCCACCTTGTTGGGAGGAGAGGTGAGGTGGAAATGAGCACAGAGCCTCACAGTGGGGTTAAACCCCCTTCCATAGCAAAGGAAAGCAGGTGATGAGGAAGGACTGGGTTATTTTTTTTTCCACCTGCACCAACCTCCGGAGAAGACACAGAGAGGAGGGTTGTCCTGCAAGTATCAGATGGTATAGACACATCCAGAGCTCCTCACCTCTGGCTGGAACCAAGGGTGGCCCTTGGCAGTCCCCCCACAGACCTCCTATCTCTCTCCAGCCAAGAATGCCTCCACTCCCACCAAGGACTGGGAGGAGATGAGTAATTTCTGGGGCTCACCAAGCTCTTGGCTGCTGTGCTGGGTGCAGGAAAAGTGGATTTGTGATGGTTTTTGCTGTGGGTGCTGATACTTGGGGTGGTTGTGCCTGAGAGGGTGGCCTCAGTCTGGAACTTTCTGATCTTCACTTAAATAATAGCAGCAGGCACAGAGCACAGAAAATTCACCTCCCAGAGTTGAGGAACATCTGGGGAGTGTAGAGTCACGAAGCCACAAAGATGTTAGAGGTGAACTGGTCTTTCTTATCTTACAGGTATCAGGGGGTGCACAGAGCTATCTCAGATCAAAAAATCAAAGAGGAATCAAGGCCTCACACCCTGTGGCTTCTCATCTCCTTGATCCCAACCCAGAAACACCACCTGCTGAACCAACAAGCAGTTGATATTCCATAGTCTTTACAACCCTCTAACCACCTCCCTCTTCTCCATGCAAAAATGCCCCCATGGTGCCCTGTACCCGCCAGCCCCTCCTGGTCCAAGCCTGGTACCTGTCATATTCCAGTGCTGGGCTTTCTTATCTGGTGGGCGGTAGATGAACTTGCGGAGGGAGCTGACGGCATGGGACCCCACCAGGGTGTAACGCCCGAAAGCCCGGCAGTCCACCACCCGGATGTTGAGGGGTGGGTGGAGAAGCTCATTCTCCGGGAGGTCCTGGGAAGCCAAAGTGTGCTCGTTATCTGGTTGGGTGTGAGCGTGGGATGTCTGCTTTGGTGGTTGGAAAGGCCAGAAAGGACTAAGCAGGGAGCGTGTTGGAGGAAGAGGTCTAGAGTAGTTCCAGCAAAGCATGGTTGGGAGTCCTCAGGGAAAAGCCATGGCCAGCTGGGATGGAGCTCACACTCTCCATTGATGTAGGGAAACCGAGGCAAGGGGCTATGGGCCATAATTTGGCCCCAGAAGATCTGGGTTCCAGTTGAGGGCTTGGAGGGAAGAACAAACGCTCACCACTTCGAACCACTTGACCAAAGTGCTGAAGTTGGGGTTTTTCTTGTAGTTCTGGATGAGGGCTGACTGGACGCCCTTCCCAGCACACTCGATGTCCACACGGGGCCGGTCCACCTGGGCCAGGTTCACTCTCTTCAGGTCCCTCAGCCCCCAAAACAAGACCTAGGGCAGGAGGAGGAAAAGCAAGAACATGGATGTGAGAGAGAACTGCCCTGGCTGCAGCAAGGCTGGGGTTGGGGGAGTTGGTTCTCCATAACCCTGCCCCAGACAGTGGTGAACATCAAAGTCTGGTGCTCCAAAGCAATTACCTCCACTCTGTATTTACTCAGCACCGGCCGAATCCCCAGTGGCACCGGCAGGATGGGGCCCCTGTCTATGTCCGTGGGACCATCAATGGGGGGCAGGTCTGACTTGCCCCCAGGGCCAATCTGGAAGAGATGGAGCATGGATTAGGAGCCATTCCTTTGAGCTGGTGCTCAGCCACTGGGAAACAGCTCTTGTGTCGGTCTCAGCTGTAACTTGCACAGCCTGGTCTGGTGCCTTGAGTCTGTGGTGTCTCAGAGGGTGCAGGAGCAACAAGGGCTGCTGAGCATCCATCCAGTTGACTCTGCTGTGGGGGTACCTTGGGAAAAGGCCTCCACAGGAGCAGGAGGTGCATCCAGACAGCACAGACCCAGCAGCAAAACAAGTTTCATAGAATCATAGAATGACCAGAACTGGAAGAGACCCACAAGCACCATCGAGTCCAACTCCTGTCCCTGCACAGGACACCCCAACATTCACCCCGTGGGGCTGAGGCCGTTGGCCAAAGGCTTCTGGAATATTGTCAGGCTGTACCTGCTTCCCTGGGGAGCTGTTCCAGGGCTCCACCACCCTCATTAAGACTGGAAAAGACATCTAAGATCAAGTCCAACCTGCTCAACCCATTAGAGAAACCAACCCACCACTAGGAAAGCTTGGGAAAAGAAGGGCTTGAACAAGCACTTGTCCTGATTGGCAAAGGAGAAGGGAAAAACACCTTGGGGAGTGGGACACCAGGCTCAGCAGCAGCCTGCAAGGCTGCCATGATCTTGCCACCACCACAGGGCATCTAAGGACACTGCAGGCAGACAGGTGTGCCAAGCAAAGTCTCCTTTGAAACAAAGGGGGGTGCAGATGTGGGTGGAGGATGTAGTCTGAAGGTCCATCTCCCCAGATTGCGTCTGCTCCTAGCAGGCACAGATGGACACCGAGCTGGGTGGCAGTGTGGATCTGCTGGAGGGCAGGGAGGCTCTGCAGAGGGACCTGGCCAGGCTGGATCCATGGGCTGAGCCCAACGGGATGGGGGTCACCAAGGCCAAGGGCCGGGTCCTGCCCTTGGCTCAGCCCAACCCCGTGCAGCTCCAGGCTGGGGGCAGAGCGGCTGGAAAGCTGCCCCAAGGAAAAGGCCCTGGGGGTGCTGGGCCACAGCGGCTGCACAGGAGCCAGCAGGGGCCCCGGGGCCACCAAGGCCCCCAGCAGCCGGGCTTGGCTCAGCCCTGGGGGGGCAGCAGGAGCAGGGAAGGGATGGTCCCCCTGCCCTGGGCGCTGGGGAGGCCAAACCTGGAATGCTGGGCTCAGGTTTGGGCCCCTCACTGCAAGAAAGCCCTGGAGGGGCTGGAGCGCGTGCGGAGAAGGGAGCGGAGCTGGGGAAGGGGCTGGAGAAGAGGGGTTGTGGGGGCATCTGAGGGCCCTGGGGGTTTTTAGTCTGGAGAAGAGGAGGCTGAGGAGACCTCATGGCTCTGCAGCTCCTGAGAAGGAGGTTGGAGCCAGGTGGGGGTTGGGCTCTTCTCCCAAGGATCAAGGGGATGGGACAAGAGGAAATGGCCTCAAGTTGTGCCAGGAGAACTTTAGATTGGATACTGGGAACAATTCCTGCACTGAAAGAGCTCTCAGGTCCTGGCAGAGGCTGCCAGGGAGGTGGTGGAGTCCCCATCCCTGGAGGGGTTTCAAAGTCGGGAGGAGGAGTTCCTGAGGGACAGGGTTGATTGGGTGGACAGATGCGGTTGGACTCAATGATCTCAGAGGTCTTTTCCGAGCAGATGATTCCCTGAATCTTTGTGAGCCCAGCCTTGGCACCGCTGCCCTGGCTGGTGCCCAGCTGCCTTAGAGTTGCCTGCAGGAGGTCCATCTTTGCACATGCAAACCCATCAGCATTTCACTGAGTTTGCTGGGACCTGTCTCTTTTCATCTGGGACTTCTCCTGCCCCCTGCACACCCGGAGTCTGCTGTCATACAGCCATACAACTACAGTAGAATCAGCGTATGGGAAAGGAGGTGTGAAAGTGGGAGGGACCATGAGGCTAAAATTTCAACAGGTTCTTGAGTTGTTCCTATGAATCCACACCCTTTTTTCCCTGGAGACCTTCAAAGTGGCATCTCCAGGAACATCAGAGCTCCACTGGCATCTCCCAGACCCTGTGCTGGTGCAGAGTTTGGGCTGAGGTAACACTTTGGTGGGGTGTCTTGTCCAGCAGGATTCCCAGGACTCACTGCACCTCATCTTGACCAGTGGGACCAGGCAGAAGTGACCTTCTTACTGGGTTAGCAGCTCTGCTAAACCCGTGTAGCTTCTCTAGGATGTATAAACCACCTGCTCTTTGAAGCACCTATGATATGAAAAAATTCTTTACTGAAAGGGTGATTGGCCATTGGAATGCGCTGCCTGGGGAGGTGGTGGAGTCATCGTCCCTGGAGGGGTTTAAATAGAGACTGGATGAGGCTCTTAGTGCCGTGGTTTAGATGATGAGTAGGTGTAGGTGTTGGGTCATAGACTGGACTCGATGATCTCAAAGGTCCTTTCCAACCTCGTGATACTGTGATATTTAAACATGGGTTAAGTCCTGCTCCCTTGCAACCTTCCACCCCATCCTTTCCCTCCCCTGGTCTGCGGTGGCTTTGGCCAACTGGTACCTGAAGAAGCTCGAAGGCAGCCAGCAGGTCACCTGCCGTGGAGTTGCCCCGGTAGATCTGGTAGTACTCCAGCTGCGGGGGGAAGCGTGGGGGGCAGTACTGCTCATCGGACATCTTCACCACTGGTTTGGCAAAGGTGCGGCCCATGAAGTCAGCTTTGCCCTGGAGAGGTGAAAAGGACATTTGGGTTTGCTGACCCAATGTGGGAGTCCCTTTCCTCGCTGTGGTCAGGACAGGATCAGCCCAGAGGGCTCGGGACACCAAAGTTCAGCAGCAGCTTTCACTCCTGGCTTCTTCAAATAAGGTGGAGGAGGTGGCCAAGGGCTGGGCCACAAGAAGACCAAGGCTGAGAAGCTTTTCTAAAGAGAAAGTCTCCTTGCCTTCAACCTCACGAAACTCACGCTTCACTCTCCAAAAATAAGATATCAGTAAGTTGAGTCTGAACTCTAATGAGCAACAGAGGCCATGGGAGGTGCGGGCTGCACCATCTTCTAAGGATGAGGAGAAAAGCTGCTGTGCCATCGGGCTGGTCTCCAACTCAGGAGTGATCACAGCTCCTCAATTGCAAACATTTCTCTTTGCTAGGACTCATCTTACCACGGTGTCCTGGTCATAGATCTCAATGACGATTATGGGAGGATCATCCCGCATCTCATGGGCTTCTCCATACAGCTCCACGTTGTCGAAGACCAGCAGCTGGTCCCAGGTCGGGCAAAGGGTCTCATTGAGAACCTGGAAGGATGGGAAAGAGACTCATTGCTCCAGACCCCGTGCAAGGACAGCAGACCGGTTGGTGTCAGCTGTTTGTCAGCACCATTAGGTTGCTGCATGGTTCTTCCGACCAATGAGGCAATGGATCTCCCAAGGACCCTTCTGAGGAGAAAAACCCAGCAGCAGGCAAGCAGACGTAAATTATTCCCAGTGTCCACCAAGCCTGCTAAATCTTAGCAGCCCTCAGCCTGGGAAGGGGAGACACAAAACCCACTTCAACGTGCTCCAGGGTCTTCTTCCCTGTGAATCACAGCCGCAGGGACGTGGGATAGCCGTGTGCTAGTGTGTGGGGACATGTCATGAAGGTGCTCCTGGAGACACTCAAGCCCCAGTGCCACGACTGTTTTCCCACCCCAGGACCTTATGATCGACCTAATCTGGGTTCACCAGCAGTCACAAGACTGGTGGCAGGGGAGCAGGGTGCAACACCCGATGGGACACGTGACGCCGGAGCACAGCCCAGATCTCCAGGTCAGGAGACGATGGTTACCTCAGTGCATTGGCTCTGGGAGATGAAGAACACTCGTGCAAAGGGGTCTGAAAGGCCACTGCTGTCGGCTGCAAACAGACTCCTGGCTTGGTACATGTGGGCTCGCAGCTGGAAGACCTGCTTCTCTGCAAGAGAGAGGGAGACAGCTTAATACGCAGCCCTGGAGCCCAGCTACGGGTCTGAACCTGCAGAGAGAGGTCCCAAGGGTCATGCTTTTGCTCAGGACCAGCAGTGATGAAGGTTACAGACTCAAAGCATGAGTCCCACGTGGATTTGGACTTCCTTGGCGTCCTGCTCACCACGTGCAGGATGGGGGCTTATGAACAGGTCAGGGAAAAGGAGGCACAGTTCCCACACCTCTGCTTCCCAGGGGGAGCTACGGGGAACCTCAGACTGGGACAACTGGAATTGTTTCCCCATTAGCTCCTGGCACAGCCACTGGTCCCAGTGGTGTCCAGCCAGCCTCTCTCCTGCCCTCTCCATGTCCCCATGTCCCATCCCAGTTCTTACTGGTGTAAAGGAGGCTGATGGGTGGGAAGGACGGCAGGTTTTGGCCTCTGGCAGTCTTCTTCTCCTCAAAGCCACAGGGCAAGCCACTCAAGAAGTCTTTGCGCTGTTTATTGAGGCCCAGCCACAAGTACATCTCCATCTTGGCCTGGACTGTCCAGCCAGCAGGTCCAAACCCCCTCTTCCCAGGCAGCTGGGGACAAAGGACAGAAGATTTTGCATGAATATAGGGAAGGTCTTGGAGATGGACAAACCACCTCTGGTAGCATTCGACTCCTTCTGGTGCATCACTTGTGTCGCTGCCCCTTAAAACGAGGGAGCCAGCCCTCATCATTTTGGATCTTGACACTACTCTGTCTCGTGCATTATCACCCCAGTTTCCTTGTTTCTAAGCCAGTGGTCCTGTTTGTGGGCAGGTGGATCAGACATTTCTCTCTTTCCAGAAGTTTCTCACTCCCGGACTGGGCAAGGTCAGTGGTTTAAACCTCCTAGCAGCAGCCTTCCACCCCTACCAGTAGAGTACGAGGCTGTTTTGCCCAGTATTCAAGCCCCAGCAAAACTGGATACGCAGTGCTCTCAACTCTGTCTCCCTTCCTTCCAGTCAGTTCTTCCTCCACCCTCTTCTCTTCCCCCAGGGGAGACAGAACAGCACCTTGAGGAAGATGGTCTTCACTTTGGCGCAGTCCTTGCCCATCTCCTCATCCACGATGGAGTAGAGGATATCCTTGGAAGGGACGCGGGCGTAGGCGATGCGCTTGTTGTTGCTCATCATCCAGATGAAGACATCGGGAATAGTGTGCTGAGGCTGTGAACAACCAGAGCCCCGTCAGCGCCTCGGTTCCTTCTGACCACTGAGGCACCAGCAGGGCTGGAGACTTTCCGAAGGCAAATTCAAGAGATGCCACAGGAGATGGAAGTTCCTATTGCACATAAGAGCCACTGAAATAGAATCATAGAATTGTA
>VWPV01014423.1:0-19962 GCA_013389885.1 Geococcyx californianus
AAATAAAAATAAAAATAATTACAGTGGGACACTGAAGCATTACGCTTATACTGTTTCTAAAGTCTAGATTCAAGATATTGGACACACTATTTTTTAGAAGGTAAAAAGTTATATCAAGGGTGTATTGCCAGTCTTTCAGATGAACTATAAGAACTGAAAAAGACACAATTTCTGTCTTAGAGTCCAGAGCAAAAGATTTCATCATAATGTTTATTGAGAGAGAAACAATTGATTGTATTTTGTACAAAAGGAGATATGACTTGGAATGCTAGTTTGGCTTGTTGCAGTTAAGTAGAATATCCAGGCTAATGAATACACTGACAAGATATGTAGACATATATATCCAAGGGTGGTTTTTCAGACATTGCACTGATGTAAAAGATCACTAGATACAAGTTAAGAGGTTGATTTTCTCATATTACAGCTGAAGGTCTTGCATTAGAACATCAAAATAACATCTAGAATTTTAATAAAGACATTCAAATACTTTTTTTTGATGGTTGCATTGAGCAACCTTTGGAAATGGTACATGTTTAGTTATGGTTGACTTCTGTGTTTAAGGGAAGAACAGCCAATTTGTGGCTATGGAGTTGTACATGGCACGTGGTGGTCAGCTGTGACATCTCCCTCAGTTCTCCTTTTCCTTTCAGAATACTGAAACTAGGAGCTACTCCAGTTAAGGACTAGGATGTGCAGTGCTGTTTATGCCTTTCCTTTCCACATGGATTCCCAGATTTTAAACATATTAATTATGATTAGGATAGTTGCTGTTAATTTTTAAAATTATTTTAATAGAAGTATGCCATGAAAATAACAACATTTCAAAATTTAAAACCCTTTTTAAAAAACTAGAACATGCTTGTAGGACTATTGTCACTTTTTCCAGTTTTCTTATAAGGAAAAAATAATCTAAACTTCTTTTTTCCTTCTGTTCTATTTCCAGATATCTGTGAAAGCTATATGAATATAAATGAGTCAAGTAAGCAGCTCGAACCTTAACCAAGCAAGTTTTATCCTCCTGGTTTCCTACACTTATAATTTTTAATACATGATGAATATTAGTGTTCTGTCGATCGTCAGCTTACTGAAGAAGAGATGCAACTTTTGCTTACAAATCAGAGTGCAGACCATAATGATGAAAAATATCTTTAAAAAGTGTTTCTCTATTCCAAACAGAGATCACCTCACTTTTGAGCGTCTAACTAAATAGTTTTTCTAATGTTAAAAATATTACAGTCTCACAGTATCACGGTATCGTAAGGTTGGAAGAGACCTTTGAGATCATCGAGTCCAACCTATGGCCCAAAATTTTCAGTGTATTTAATTATTGCTGATGTAGGAGGATCTCTGCTGCCCATCCAAGCTGTTTTCAGAGAGATTCAAAGGCAAGGCAGTCAGCCTGCCTCTTCTTTGTACCAAATAAACTTCCTTAACCGTACAGACTTAGCAAAATAAAAATCTTTACTCATCACTTTCATCCCTCGATACAATTGTGTACTTGCTGTGCAGTGTTGCTGAGAAGGTGGTCTGTAAATTTTAGTTCTAGGCTTTTAATTGCCCAATTCTGCAGATTCTCATTGCCCAATAAAAATCCCTTGGACTTGTCTGAAGTTTAGTGTTATGACTCACAATGTAACTGAAATACGTTGGTTCCATTTGCTTTCTTCTAATTTATGTCATGTTACAAACAATTTTTTAAAGATTATTTTTTCAGTTCAATCTGCTGAACAGTTTCAAATGGAGATAAAAATGAGAAGGGCAAAAAATAAAGGAATCATGCAGAACAAAAATGCCTCTTTTAATAGGTCAGAAAATCCAGTCGTCCTAAAGCTAGTATTATCCCATTTATAAACTGGTTCATGTACTTCACTACCAATAGGTCATTTTCTTTATCTGAAGTCTCATCTCTTAATCTTGACAGTAAATTTTTATCGGTGTTTGATCTGTGCCAAGAATGTGACATTTAAATCAGTGGAGGTTTCTTATTTTGATCCCCTTCTTGTAGAGCTTTTTATAAGGAGTACCTTAAAGCACAAGTGTCATACATTCCTCATGTGAGAGGGAGACTGGCAAATTTATGAGGACATATTCACACTCCGACGGCAATTGATTGTGATTAAAATGGGTAAAGTATGTTTACACAGATGTGGAATTCAGACTAAGCAGACAGAACAGCTTCAATGCTTTACCAGATAGTTCATTTTGTAGCTGTTATAGTACATTCTTTCTTTGATTTCAAAGCACGTGGTACATAGCAGCAAATTTATTGTGTTTTGTTATTTTCTTTTAATTTTTTTTTGTTTATATTTTACTCTTACATATATAAAAATTCCATGTATAGTTCCTTATAATTCAGCTAGGAGGAAAAATCTCAGCAAAAAAGCATTAATATTTCTACAATAACAATATCTCTGCCTTTTTTATACTTTTCTTCTTTCCAAATATCCTCAAGCATTTTATAACCATAAAACAACACCGAGAATACTGCTTTGAGACTGACACATTTTCACCACTCTACAGATGAAGAAATGCAGACAGAGGGGATCTCCATATTTTTTTGTAAGGAGCCGAGAATAGGTGGCAGCTCATATTTCAATGCAGATTAGCAAGTTGAGAAGATACTTCTCCTCTGGCAGGCCTGAGAAATCTGTGGGAAAGGCAAGAAAGCCACTGGATTTGCCCTCCTACAGCTGCTAGTTTGAGCTCTACTAACATCCTCTCCTACACGTGTATATCCATGTGTGTAACAACCAGTTTTACTATTCAATGAATTTATGCCTTTCCTTTCCACACAGATTCCCAGATTTTAAACTAACAGGTGCCGCTCTGATAATCTGGCCTGACTTTTTACTCAGCCATTCCAGCCCATCGATAGGCTTTTTAGGGCTGGAGTAATGATCTAAGCTGGAACTGGAATGTGCCTTAACCATCTGTGTCGGAGACTGCTGGGCCAGAACAGAGTGCTTACAAATATGATGAATGCACAGGGATGCAGTCCCACAATATGGTACCCTGAAGGACCATATGGAGTATCCAGTGATTAGGCAAAAAAAGATATTCTGGACTAAAAAAATGCGTTGTGTTGGGTTTGGTTTTGGGTTTTTTCTGATACATTCACAGTATCCCAGTATCACAGTATCATAAGGTCGGAAAAGACCTTTGAGATCATCGAGTCCAACCTATGACCCAACCCTACACCTACATCTACTCCTACTTGTCAGCTACACCATGGCACTAAATGCCCCTGAGCCCCTGAGCCTCCTCTTCTCCAGGCTAAACAACCCCAGCTCCCTCAGTCGCTCCTCACAGGGCTTGTGCTCCAGCCCCATCCCCATCCTCATTGCTCTCCTCTGGACACCCTCCAGCATCTTCACATCCTTCTTAAACTGACCTCTGCGAGGCACCATGATTGTTGAGTGCCCTACAAACGAAAATCTTATAATTGGCATCAAGAAACTTAAGGTAAGACTCATTGTACATGTCTAGATCGGAATCAGTCACCTGAACACCCTTTATAATTAATGAAGAGGCAAAAGCACTCGCATGGTGTGAATGATTTCAGCATGGAGTTGATGTCTAAAATATGTCTGATGAGTCATTGCTTTTTTTTTTACCTAATTGTTAAAGGAACATAAGATGAATTACCTGCATTCAGACATCTGCTTTGAAGATACCTGGTTAGGTAAGTTGAATCCCACCCTGAGCTTCCTCTGAGCCTGTCAGACCACNGTAAACTTTGAATTCATATAGAAAAAATGTTCTGAATTCCCTGAGATGTGAAGGAACATTATTTTTTTTTAAATGCACAAAAAGAAACTCCTAGAAAAGAGGTATTATCCTTTTTTTAGCTTGGGTAGCTCTTTTTCTTCCTGGTAACTGATATAGTGTTGTGGTTTGGATTTAGCAGGAGAATAATGCAGATAGCACATTGATACTTTAGTTGTTGTTAAGCAGTGCTTACACTAAGTCAAGGACTTTTCAGCCTGTCATGCCCTGCCAGCAAGAAAGTTGGAGGGGGCACAGCCAGGACAGCTCGCTCAAACTGTCCAAAGGGATATTCCGTGCCATGTGACATCAAGCTCATCAAATAAACTGTGGGAGGATGGCTGAAGGGTTTCTGCTGCTTGGGGACTGGCTGGATATTGGTCAGTTGGTGATAATTGTTTTTCACTCCCAGCACTTTTCTTACTGGGATTTTATTTCCCTGTCTTTTGGTTAATTTAATTTTCATTGTGGCATTATTTTTTTTACTATTATTATTAACAGTAATATTTTTGTTTAAATTATTAAACTGTTATCTTAACCCACGAGTTATCTGACTTTTACTCTTCTGATTCTCTCCCCTATCCCACCAGGAGATGCTGAGTGGGCAAATAGTTGAGTGGTGCTTACCTGCTAGCAAGGCTTAAACCATGACAGATATAAAGCTTTATTTACTGCAAATCAGTGCCTGTGTGAATTAAATGCATATTCATGACTTAAGCTTCATGGAGGCCTAAGCATATTTTCACAGGGACAGAATTTCTGAATGCCGTTCCTAACCAATCACTTAAAGCCCTAGGAGAACTTTATCATTATTTTTGCCTTAGAAAAAATAAAATTTGGGCAGATATCTTGCAGTTAAATTCTTAAGTTTAAAAATTTGGAAGATATTGTATCTCTCTACATAGCTGTATCTGTCAACATATTTTTTTCCTGCTAGACTTTAGATCAGGTTCATATGCTTCTGTGCAGTTCAGTAGGATTTTTCGTACCTTTCACAGCAGTCTGGTAGTAGAAACATTTTCCTATATTACGTGCATTTCAACGCCGACATTGCTTGTTTTCCTCCCATTTGTTTCCTCTCCTGTATTTTGTCACAAATTTATAGCATCTGTGTGACAGTAAATTTTCAGCTCTGTGTAATAGGCCATGAGTTTGCTTTTAGCACATCTATTAATTTTCTGCCATCTTCTTCAGTTCCTGTATTTTACTTGATGTATGAGATTATTTATGAACCACTTCTTTATTGATATTTACTTTATTTTTTTTTATTTACCTGCTTTACTTTAATTTAGGAAAGAGCTCATCTGATCAGGGCTAAAGGGCACCTATGGCAAACCCTTGAGAACATACATCAACACCGAGACAGCTGCTTTTCAGGTACTGAGCAATAGATGTGAGTACATGAATCACAACAAATAATCTAGTCAATAGACCAGATTTTCTTTGTCCTCACACTTATTCACCAAATAACACGTCAAACATAATATTCTGCAGATTGATGATGTTGGAAATTTGGGCAGTGCTGCTTACCAAAAATGCCCATGTGAAGCTGCTTCATGTTCCTTTACTTAATAAGCCAGCTCACTTTTCCATAAGTTGCTTTTCCTCTTTTGCAGTCGCCAAGCAGGGAACAAGGCTGCACTGTAATGTAGACAGATGGCTGAAGTACAGTGTGCTGCAGTTTATACCGTTAGCTCCAGACGTGCTCGTTCAACAACCGAGGTGGTGCTTTTATGTAAGCACAATGAAACACAAAGGCTTCTAGGCGCAAAGTTGCTGCTTGATTTCAATGATTCCTCAGAGGTGCTACTCTGAAAATTGTTTTCCATGTACTTTTCTGCAAATGAAGTGGAGGCTTTGTGGAGACTCAGTGAAATACAGTTAAAAAAAAAAAAAAAGTTAAAACCAAATTCGTACTTAAAAAAATCATTACTGTCAATTTTTGCATAATTGGAGTCATTCTGCTACAGGTTTTGTTCTGTAATGGAATTCACTTCTTCAAAAAACAAAATAATTGTACTGTAAAAAAAAAAAGTAAAACTTCTTTCTAAAAATTACAGTGCAGTCACCATTGTATTCACTATGTAAGTCACTAAGGCTGACTGAAGGGTGTCATTGAGCTGCTTTGCAAAGGTGTGCTTCTAACTTAAAGACAAAAGGATGGACTGTGCATCCTGAAGGGGCTGATGCTTTCTGTCAGTCTCCAGCTGGGTAACTAAAGGAAAGAGGTTCACGTGATTTGAGAGTTTTGATGTCCCATATTTCAGTGCTGTGTCCTGTAGACAATGTTAACAGAGGGCCTGCCAGGGAGACTTCAGAGAAAGAAAACAAATCAAGAGGAGATGACTGCACATCTACTGTTTAGGGTGTGTTAATGGTTAATGGAAGGGTTTAGCTCTGAGTTTCACAGTATCACAGTATCATAAGGTTTGAAGAGACCTTTGAGATCATTGAGTCCAACCTATGACCCAACACCTACACCTACTCCTACTTGTCAGTTACACCATGGCACTAAGTCCCTCATCCAAATTCTCTTTGAACACCTCCAGGGAGGGTGACTCCACCACCTCCCTAGGCAGAGCATTCCAGTGAACAATTACCCTCTCAGTGAAGAACTTCTTCCTAATGTCGAGCCTAAAACTCCCCTGGCGAAGCTTGAGACTATATTGGCCCATGAGGAGGTGTCACGTTAATTTTGTGTGCTACATTCAGAGTCAGAAACTGTGAAATAGTGAGTTTTTCGGGGGGGTTTTTGAGCGTAAATCTAACGTAGTCAAGAGTCAGTAAAGTGCCAGAATAATAAACCAGTTGCCAAAGGAGTAATATTACCTATTTGGACTGGGAAGCTGTTGTTTGTCTTAATCTGAAATTGCCCATTAAGTGAACATACTGAACACACACAAGTTAATGTGAAATAAAACTACTGTTTGTGAAATATATAGACAATCTTATGCTGGTGTTCAAAGTGGAGCTGCATGGGCAATTGATATTTTTGTCAGTGAATGAAAAGAATAAATAAGTGAGATCTTTTCAGATCAATAAGATATCCTGGTGTTCCCACTCCATTTTCCCCCCACTAGAAAGAGAGAGTAAAAAAGAAAACTAAACCTCATTGCTCCTCTAGGACAACCTCCAGGAAACCTAACAAAAATGAATGCACTATGTAAAAGAAATAGGAATAATATCAGAAGTAAAGGTTATTATAATCTGAAAATAATCCAAAATATATTGAGAGTTAATTTCCAGAACTAGGCTGAACAGTAATTTTAGGAAGAACAGGAAATCAACACATCTAGTATGAGTTTCTTAAACATTAGGTATTGGAAAAGAATTGTAAAACCCACCTGCATGTTGAGAATTATGCTACAAAAGTGGGGTTTTTTTATTTTTTTTTTCCCTAGGTGAATTTTTTACTAATTCAAATTGAATATTTTTTTTTTCCTTTGATAAAAAAAGACAGTGGTCAGCAAAAAATTGCTTAATATTTCTTGAAAGTTTATTATGCTTTTTTATTGATGTGAGACCAAACCACATTTTCTCTCCTATAGTTCATATTTACTATGTCCTGTTATCAAATCTTTTGCAGTTTTCATGCCGTGAACTCAAAAATATTCTTAATGAAATTTGATAAATATTTACCAATATGTGTTTATATATCTAATAGAAAGAAAAAGACTTATTCGATTTATTGCATAATGGCTAGCACTATAATTCAAACATGATTTATACATGTAGGTATGCAAATACCTAAACTTATGTAAAGACATGCAAAAATGCCTACAGATACATAAGCTCATATTGTTCTTTAAAATGTAAGTGAATACAGAATACTGAAAAGGTATTCCACAACTTTTTGAGCAAAACCTTCAAACAAAAAAAGATTATTTATGTGAGGTTTTTTCCGCAGTATCAAATAAGATATTTTCAAAAAGATATAATATGCAATTATTTGACTTTTTTCTGAGTTCCCATTAAATATGTAGATCCTAACTCTTTTCATCTAACTAAAAGGTGAGGGGTTAACTTTATTTATGTTTAAAATAAAACCTAATTGTATGTCCAGGCCAAAACCTCAAATCTTAAGTAAGTTCACAGCTCTGCATGATGTTCCTGCTCCACCTGAGAGATAATCTGATCACATATTTAGACTGGGAACGAACTCTTGCATAAAAGGAAAAAAAAAAAGGCTATAATGAAAACTGAAAGTTATCAGATATCTGCCATAGGAAGGAAATTTGGTAATATGGGATAGTGATAGTGCTCATACAAGGTCCTTAACGAGGCGTCAGAATACATCACAGACTACACTGACTCCATAGTGCAGAAGGTTGCTTCAGGGTTTGGACTAAACTCTGATTTCCTTCTGTTTCATGAGGTGTTGGAACTCGTCCCTTGGCAAACGTGATGGTTAGGAGCTATTATGTTTGCCTTTTTAAAGAAATAAGATGCTATAATTCTTATCACTTTGATTATCTTTTCCCCCTTTTCTGTAAAAACAAAGGAAGCGGTTTTACTCTTGGGATTGATGGTGACAAAATATCTTCATTTTGGATGTTTTAGTTAATTTAAAGAGGAAAAGACACAGAGATCAAAAGCATCATAACCTTTCGAGATTAAAAGTTTTGGTAAATTTTGGATATAACCTTTATTAAAAATTAGAGTAACAGCTCTTACAAGCTATGAAATAAATTATACAGACTTGTATAACAGAATTATAATGTACGGTACTCAGCTGAATACCTGTATCTAATTTTAGAAATATTTGAATCACCACAAAAATCCTTTGCTAACATTCATTTAAGGTTTAATAGAGTTTGTATTAAAATAGATGTGCAAATTCTGTAATTTTATAAGAAGCTTAAATCAAGGCCGGTGAAGGAGAGGGAAAATATTGTATTGTTCTGGAATATATGCTACTTCGGGAGATGACTGGTTCTCTAGTGATATCTTACTCTTGTGTCCCTGAACTTACTCAGATAGTCCATCCACTGGGAACTGCCAAAGTTACTCCTTCACATCCATCTTCTACCCTGTGTAATCTGATATTGGTCACCAGTTGTTACTACCATTAGATATTTCATGAGAGCTCATGTGTTGCTATAATCATCCTATCTAAGTGTTTGTCAGACACTTTTCTGACCACGTTTTCTAGTTAACACGGATCTGCAAAATAAAGACTGCTAATTTCTGCTAGCTATAGAAACTAACTCCCTGCCAGACGCTATCAGATGCCAAAATGAGTGGGTTCAAACAGTAATCTCTTGAAACTGACCATTGAAATTTTTTTCTTTATTCTTTATAGAAGGAAAACATAATAACCTTCCTTAATAACTAATATATGTTGCTCATAAGCGCTGTGTTTCTCCATCCACAAAGTAAAACAAGAAGAAAATTGTCCACAGTACCTTTCAGGAAAAAAGCCAGCTACTGCGTAACTATGTAGTTAAGTAAAACATTCTTTGTGGAAAGATACTGAAAGATCTGCTGTGCCACTGCAGATGTTATACATTGAAATCTTATACAATATTACTCCCTATTTTTGCCTACTCTCTACTCCTGGTATTTAGAGTTGTCATAGCACTTGAGGAGTCTTTTGACAGAGATGTTTCCAGTATTGTCAGAAGTACCAAAGGCTTTCAGTTTGTCCATTTATTCCTTTATGAGAATGTACTAATTTCAGTTTTAATAAACGAGCAAAAATAATCTCTTTGGAGTCTGCTACGCACTGTTTAAACCATTGCTGCCACTGGCTGTAAACATCTCAGGTTGAAAAAAGTCACTGACAGGGGTAAGAAAAACCCTCTCCTGCCTTAGCCGGCCAGGTAGCAGCCAGGGTGTGAAATGGACAATCCCCAGCAGAGAGATGCTGAGGATCAAAGCAGGGCAGCCAAGGGAGGAGCCAAAGGGTGGTGCTGCCTGCCCCAAGAGCCCCTTACCAAGGGCATCACCCCGCCATCAAACTCTTCTCTCCAGCCACTTCCCAGCAGAGGCCTCCCTGCAAGCACCCAGTCCGCACCCGTCCATGCCCTGGGTGCATTATCTTCTCTGAATAAAATGTTAGACATTTTGTCAAAGAAAAAAACCCCAAATATCCAAATAATGATAAGGCTCCTAGGCACTACCTGAAGTATATAAATATAGTAATTTATGAACGATTGTATCAAGTTCCCATTTTTCCTTCCTATATTTTTTAATGTATCTTAAGTACATCTTCACCTTGCTTCTGGTCTAAAACAGGTGATCATATCTGCTAAGGTGTCATTTATTACATCTTTGCAAGATGGTACAGTTACTTTAGAAAATATATTTAAAAGAATGAACTGTCTTTCATGGATGAATCCAGGCATGGATTGTCTTTTATTTATGAAAAAGTGTCTTTGTCAGCATGTTTCTGAATTGTACCAGTCTTCCATAAAATCTACGTGAATCTTCTAATACTAATTTACCTTTGTCATCCAAGTGATAGACACACCTTTTACTATTAAATAGAGACAATGACTATTTTAATGCATAGAATGCTTAATTTAAATCCAAACCCAAGTCATGGTTTCTGTACCTATCATAATTTAGGAGTGCAAGCCCAATTGTTTTTCTACCAATACTTTCTTAGTCTGTCTGAATCATAAATGAAAAGCCAAAATCAAATATTATCCCATACATTCCTCAATTTTTATTAGGATGTTGGAAAAACACTCAGCTTTTCTCCTTGCATATGATTCCCCTTTGTGTGCGTGCTTGCTCCATGCAAATTTATGAGTATTTCATGACTGTTCTTTGACCAAAGATATCCTTATCTCTTGTCAGATAATGTCATAGACCCCTTCTCATTGGACAAGGACAGCTTGCTTACAACAACTTGTTGCACATAACAAATTTGGATTGTCCCTGTTTTATGTTCTAGAGAGCATCTATCAGTTGTTTTGTCTGAAAGCTAAGCCTTCTTCCCCAAATCCATCTTTGCTTTCACTCACAGGTTTCTGTCCCGTCTTATTGATTGATCCTAAGAGATAGCTACTGTCATGGAACAGATCCTTTTAAAGCATTTATTAATACTTGTTTTCACTGATGAAGAGAAAGAATTAGGTACTTCTTTTCTTCTCTATTGTTAGTTGTCACCCTTAATTACTCCTTGGGGTTTGGTTGCTGTAATGCTATTTTTTTTGTAACATTGCAAGTTATCGCTGTCAAAGTCATGTCTCAAAACAGAAAGGGAAAAATTATAAATCTCAACTGTAATTTCTTGTTTCCACTAAGAAATCATGTCCAATAGAATTAAATTACACTTTTAAAGATAAAGTGATTTTCACTATGGTTGTATTCTCTAGAGTTTAAAGAGATATAAGCCGTACGTTATATGACATTTGATATATGACTTGTTTTGTGGAAACACGCCGCATCACAATTGACCTTGAAATGCAGTGAAAAGAGCAAATGGAGGGAGTATATAGAAACCTGAAGATAATTCACACAAACCTTCAGTGATCCAGTCGTAACACAAGCGTATTTGAACAATGCTTATGTCATTAAATACAGTTACAACAGGAATTCAGGATAATTTCTAATTCCTTTGTTGTTCTAAATGAATAGTTAACATAACGTCAGTATCTCTTGTGTGTATGCCTCCAGGTAAATTTAGACTGGTTCTATTACATTTATTATACTAATTCTAAGGCATATCAGGTTAAAAATTTTCTCTCCTGAGAATTAGCCATTTTTTCCTACTCTTCACTTTCTTCCTTGTTTACTAATTTTTAGCAAGTGTTTCACCATATTATCTTATGGTATTAGTCAATCACTATGTTATATGTCACCTGGAGGCTGACATATGTCTTGGAACAGGACTTTTAAAGGGCCTTTTGAAAAGCATTTAAAAGAATACTTCCCACTTGCCAATGTGTAGCACTTTGTTAACTGTTTTAAATGTAGTTTATCAGGCAATTTGTAATTTGTTTTTACAATATACTCTTATTTTTGCTATTAAAGCAAATAACATTTGAGCCCCACGTTCACCTTGCTTGTAGTCATCCATAATAGCTGCCCTCTTCCCACCTCTTCTTCGTGCTCTCTGTTCCAGCTCCTCAGAGCATGTAATTCAATATGGGAATGTTTACCCAGGTAGTATTGCTTACTGCAATGGTCTGAGATAAGCCAAAGGAGCTTGAGGAGGGGATGAGAAAGTACTACAAAGCCTACTGAGCCAAGGAATTCTTGTGGAAAGAGAAGCTGCCAAGATGAAGACCATGGTCCAGACTCAGAAAAGGTTATTATAGTTCCATGGCTGCTTTTGACTAATTCCTGTCTCTCAGTTTTACCTCTAATATTTTATTTTTTTTGCTTGGTATCACACTTTGTAAAATTAACAACGGCATTCTTTCGGATTATTATCTGCCTTCTACTTTTAATCTTTTGCAAAAAGTAGAAGCAAGATCTGCTCAACTCATGCATCAAATGATCTCTATGGTCAATAGTTAATTACATAAATAAACTATAGAACGTTTTCTTCATTAGAAGTCATTGTGGAAGTTGTTTCTGCTCTATGATACAGTTCTTAAATATTCTGACCGCTGTGCTTTAGAAGTCCAAGCAACTATTTCAAACTGCAGTGGATTATATACAAAGAATTGGAATCAATAAAACACAAGACGTCTGATACGTTCAATCCCTGTAATGATTTTTTTCACATATATCAACTTTGTATAAAAGAGGTACAATATAATAATTTTTTTGTCACTTAGGTCACAAAAATTCTCAAGGAATAGAAGAATTCTTTCACATATTGTACTACTCTTTTTCCTTCACTCACTTTATCTTAGATATTATGGGCATTTTATAATTTCTGCTACTCACTTTCAAGAATAAAATAATTCCAGCTTGAAGTTTGTACAGACCTAGACACATGAACCAGGAGATTATATTCAAGGTTAAAAATGTGAGTATGGAATTCAGAGTTGTCTCCAGAGATATAATTATGTGATAAGGAGAGGTGGTTTAATTATTATCCTGGATAAAGATTATATATAGCTATTGCATTCAGAGAACAAAAAAAAAATGTATAAACTAAATAAAAGGAAATTGTTTAGCTGAACAATTTGAGAAGTTCTTTTTACATATATAGTACTTGATTTTCTTTCACTTCCATTGGCTTCAAAGGCATTTGTACAAAACGCCCTCTGCCACTCAACACTTAATTTTTCTAACTGTGGTTTACATTTCGAAAATGAACAACTCTTTCATGGCAGCACATTGGTATGAAGCCTCACATAACTACTATCCAATATAGGTAATTTTGTTAAATGAAAAATGTAATTTACTTTCCATAATTTTCCTATCGCAAGCCTTGTCTGTATTCACACATTTCTGTTGGGACATCCAGGGTAGCTCTCTGTAAAACAAAGGAGAGAATTCAGTTTCTATTTTTTTTTAATAAATCCTCTGACTTGAAACAGTAGAAATGTTGAAGGATGGGAAAGACCTATACCTTCTAGAAAACTTAAACTCACTCCTGTTTTTGCAAACAGTGAGAAAAGTAAAAAAAACCCAAAACCAAATACAGTCTCATTAGACAATTTCCTCTCTCTAATTGAACAGCCACATCAGAAAACAATAATTTGATACCAATATTTTCAGTTGTCTTCAATTTTTGTGCAGAATACTAGTAAAAACTCCATCAAACAAAAAGTTGGGCTAAGGTGGACTACTGAAATTGTGTAGAAAAAAAGCCATCATCCTTAACTTAGTTTTGATCTATCCTGGTTTGTTCAGACTTTTTCCTAGATCCAAAGTCATATCTATTTCCTTAGATCAACCATTTCATTAATCAACATATCCAGTTATGTCTAACTGTCAGCCTCAGTGATTAATGAAATGGTTTATCTTAGGAAATAAAGATGAATGTTTTTTCAATTTTTTTTTTTATTATTACATTTTTTTAACTTTTGTGTTAAATGTCCCACATTTAAAGAGAGGGCAGCAAATGCAGGTTATTACCATAACAATTCCAAATAACGAGGTGTCATACTTTTCTTTTTCATTTGATATTCCTCAGTCCCCCCGACGTAGAATATAAAAAAAAAATCCTGCTTAAGTAAAGTTTCTCATTAAAAGAAGAGAAAGACTTAAATACTCTTCTTTCTTTTTCTTCTTACTATTATGATAGTAAATAAAATTCCAAGTGCTGTTTTAAATAGATTGCTTCTTTGTCATTCTGTTTGTGGAAATACTGTGTGTGCTGCAACTGGTAGCTTGGTTTGGATAAAACCCCAAGCCTTTCTCAATAATCATCAGCTAATAGGGGAGCTTTGGGAAGATGGAGGCAAGGAAGAAAAAGGGAAGAGTAGTAAGGTGTTCAGGTGTCTTAGGAACACAGAGCTGGGAAAAAGTTCTGGATGACTGAGGCTGGTTGCTTGATATCGTCAGCATCATGCAATAAGGACACTCATGGTTTATACTCAGTCATGATTAAAAACTATTATTTTTCTTCCTTTCTCACATTTTTTTGAAAGTTAGTTTTGATATTTTCTGTTTTGCTAGTTGGAAAATTTTAAATCACCAACCTAAGTACTTAAGCACACGTCTTCTTGATTTCTACCCTGGTACATCTGTAGACTGTCATCATATAACAGACTTCCCTGTTTGCTAGATCAGATGGACGCATATACTCTTGAATAGCCTTCGGCTCATAATCTCTTTCTGCATTATCTACTCATTACTATGAGTTACTATTGCCTACCTATTCATTACTATGTTCTCCAATAGTACTAAACTGGTTTTGGGTGCTTGCTCTTCAAACCTCACTAACTTTAAACTCTGTCAGCTTCACCTCTGGTACTTTAATCTATGTTGACACTGACCTGGGGTGCAACCATACAGTTACAAAACAGTCAGTGTATAAATAACTCCTTTTAGGCAAATTCAGAATCTATGCCATAAATTAAAAGACAGCATAAGACAAAAATTACAGAGTCAAATTTAGATGCTTACGGTATAGGTGCAAACAACTGAGCAAGTTATATGCCATTTGTGGGCAATATTAGGCAATAACTTGTCTATTTTATTTTATATGCTTACTATGGGCCCAAACAGACTTCCTTCTTGATTGTAGAGAAGAGGCTTCTATCAACTATAAAAAGAAACTCGAGTGACTTATTCATATATAACTATTTGTATTATAGGCACGTCGATTGAACTAGATGATTCTCACCCATTAGGTCCTTTGCAAGGTGACTGTGCTTTTTTGTACAATGACATAGTAGATAATTATTTACATAAACTTTGAGAAAATATTTAGAGGAAAAGATAACTGAGGAGAAGCTGGTTAAGTATTATCATTCTCCATATATTCAATCATGAAGCTACTGATCGTTCACTAGCTATTCCATGAAATCGGAATATGTATGACATTAACATAATACACTTGCACATGATCTGTTGAGAAATAAAGTGAAAAAAACCCATAACCAAGTCTTTGGTTGTTGACTGACTCATTGTTAGAACAGACTGCAGTGAGTAACCTTATGACTTGTATGAATAAAGATTTTCTCTAAGAATCTTTATCTTGTGGCGCTCTACTCTTTGGAAAAGTAAGAAAAAAAGCAGGAAATATTTTCATTCCCTTTAGGTAAACTTTCCCCTTTCTGAATTTCCAGTTCTAGGGAAGAAAAACAACATGGTCTTCTGTTATCTTCAGTGTCTGTTTTTCCTGAAATACTTGTATGCAGGGTGAGTCCCTAGTAGAGGTTATTTCACCAAGTATAAAGAATTAAAGGAGAGCGAGTGACAAAATACTAGGAAGACTTGTTAGCAGGAACGTCCTGCAGTGAAACACTCCTAAAAAATCGCTAACACTCAACACTTACCAACTTTGGTAGTCACAGTATCACAGTATCACAAGGCTGGAAAAGACCTTTGAGATCATTGAGTCCAGCCTATGACCCAAACACCAACATCTACTCATCGTCTAAACCATGGCACCATGGTCATTCTGTTATTCAAAACTTTCACTCACTTTTGATATCCCAAATCCTAAAATGTTCATCACCTGACTATTGTCTAGACACTTTGCCAGCAAGCATGAGAGCAAGGCGAAAGGGTGAGGAGTGGTTCAGGTTAACTGATCCTATTGTTCAGAAGGAGAGCAACTCACTGGAGAAAGAAATTTGCACACACATCGCAGGAGCGCTGCTCTCAGTTTGACAAGCTTGTCTGTACATTCACCTGAATAATGGTTACTGGGTAACTCCAAGCAGTAATCTACAGTTTTTAGTCCCAGATGTTAGCCAAGGATTGCAATTGGAATCTGTTGATCCATGAGGGTTAACAGCTGCACTTGATGATCTTAAGGTTCTTTTCCAACCTGAATGGTTCTATGATTCTAAGATTTTGGGGAGTACTTGCTGTGTGTGTTGCAAAGGTATAATCTACTTAATATGACATTGTTTTAATGTCATCATTTATCAGGCTTGCAAACTCCACAGCTCAACAGGTAAACAAAAGCTGGGAGATGTAATCTGGAAGTAATTTTTTAATCAGTTTCCAGAAGTCCATTCATCCTAATGTATAGCTGTCTGTAATTGCAACATGTTCTGATACATATGCTGCTGGGAAAACTGTTTTAAACAGTAGCTCTACTGTAGCATTGCTAAGACTGCAGCCTGAGGCAAAAACTGAGAGACATATTGTCAACACTAAGATAATGCCCCTTCTCTCTCAGAAATATTTCTTGTAAAATGTAAAGTTATTTTAAAAACTGCATGTGCATTGCAAATGGTCTTGAACACAAGTTTACCACCAGAGGTAAAAGATAAAAATTTCTAAAAGGCTGTGAGGACGGGAGTGCAGATGGAAATATTATCATAAAGTCTGAAGACAAGCTACCATCTGGAAAGTCTATAGACCCTTTTCTGGGAAAAGGATGAAGAATACAAACCAGTCCCTTTCAATAGTTATTTGGTCTGCATTCAAAGCAGTATAAAAACAAAGATTAATTTCCTCAAAAATACTCTTGTTGCCTTTTTATAAAGCTGGCAAACACAACTAAGCAATAGGGCCAAGCTGTCCTCTAAATTCACTGTCCTTTGGCACACAGGAATAAATACCTTTTGCAACACAGACTAGAAAAATAGAGGCAGTCCATCAGCAATTAGGATGGAAGAGTTTTGCTTAACTGTGAGGCTTTGCTCTCATCTGGCATATCAGCTAATGGCAGTCTGAGAAAGCATGTATGTAAGACTTTCTTCATATCCCTACATCCAATAGGGCATTCCTGCAGCTGGGAATTTCTCATTTTCATGCACTAAGTTAAAGTACCTATTTAGTCCCAGCCACTGGTCAATGATCCCACAAACAGCAGAATCTTTGGACCTTTATTTCCTCTGGCACGACTGGATAAATTTTAGACAATTGTGACCTTAAGTGACAGTTTTGTACACTGTTTGGTAGGTTATTTGATGCACCGATGAGTTGGAAAACCAATTGTTCATCTTCTTAACAAGTAATTTCAAGTTTCTGGAGCACATTTCACCTGCTGCACTAGATACTTCCAGATGGAGTAAACAACATACCTCAGACACTAAATTCTTGTTTAGGCTCCGTTGTTGATACCAACCATTACAGTTACATAATTTTATTGATTCTTTGCCTCTTTTTGAGAGCTAAATATTTTTTTTGTTTTTGTAATTTTCAGCATCTAAACATTACTTTGTGCATCTCATCATTCATAGTTAACCAAGGAAAGAAAGCTTTCATTGCCTTTCAGATAGTTACTTTTAGTATTAAAGAGCTGTTTCACGTTTGTTATATTGAAGCCTGTAAATGTCTTCAAGAAAGACTTGCAACACAGGATGTTATTTGTCAGTTCTCTATGCAGAGTACCTCAACCTTATTTTGTATTTGGACATTACACCTTTTCCTGTGAAGATGAACCTGGCTTGCAGATTCTCTGCTCCAGAGCCTGCATAATTTACCCAACTGAAAAGATTATAATATAATATAAGAAGTAGCAAAAAATAATGCTGGTCTTCCTTCAAAAGTAATAGTTTTGATGCCATGTTTTGCTATCATGAATTGCATTTTTTTCTCCCAAACACATGAAAATGCAGATAAAGAAGTACCTTTTTTACTGTTTAAATATTGCAGTAAGTCAGCATGTCTTGCATTCACATGGTGCAAGCACAAAATATCTAAACTAACTTCATGGACATCACTGTGAACTAACTTCAGCGATTGGGTATTTTTTAATCTCCCTCTGTAAAAGTGAGTTCTCAAATCCTTGGTTGTATTTCAATTTGTTTTCTTCATGTTATATTTGTAGTCTGAACTATGATCCTGCTAGTGACCAATGATAAGAGTTGAGGGAACGGCAGGAAGATGTTTTGGGATGTTTTGGTTAGATATTAGGAAGATATTCTTCACTCAGAGGGTGGTGGAGCACTGGAACAGCTCCCCAGGGAAGCAGTCAGGGTGCCAAGCCTAACAATATTCAAGAAGCATTTGAACAATGCCCTCAGACACACCCTGTGAATGTTGGGATTGTCCTATGCAGGGAGAAGAGCTGGACTTGATGATCCTTGTAAGTCCCTTCCAACTCAGATCATTCTATGATTCTATGATTAGAAAATAATTAACATTCAACAGTTGTTGATAACGAGAAGAATTCACACATTAAGCTGTGAAGTCTGTAATGTTTTACCCTACCCAAAACATGCAGTCACACCTGTCCCCAGAGAGGATATTCTTAATCACATTCTAATCTACACAAAGAAATACAATGGTAAAGTAAATTAACAAAGATATTTGGCTCAGACTACCTCATAGCTGGATGTTAATAGATAGAAAAACTGTTTGCTAAGAAGAGGAAAAAAAGAGGATGCTTTGCTGAAACTGGATTAAAGTAACTGACAATTACCTTCAAACTAGGTTTTGTGCTGACCAGTGGGTTGCAAATCTGTTTACTAGGTGATGTCCTAAAAAAGCTTCATTCACAGAGATAATAACTAAAGAAGCAACCTCTCCAGCATATGTTCCCTCTGTCCATTATTCCCCCCTTGCTAAAAGGTTGTTTCTCTGAGACTGTTGGTTACTGAATTTTTTCTTTTCTCTTGCAACCTGGAATTTACGTGGGGTGGGGTTGTTGAGAAATCAAATGAAAGGCAGACTCTCATTCACTCCTTCTCTCCACCCTTTTATCCTTAATACTCTGGGGCTAGGACATTCAGAATTAAGGTAATATCTTCTACTGTTTTCCCCCATTCTACCTAAAATCATTTAACGTGGAAGAAATGGCTCTGATGTCTGAACATTTTCTGGAGAAAAACACAAGGGTCATTTCCTACTTTATTTGTTACCTAGTGTTCAGCCCATGACATTGAATTTAATTTCCTGATTGGGCTCGGCAAAGCGTGGCGAGTAAACTAGCAAATATGTATTTGTCAGGTATGACCAAAATATTTTTCTCTTTCTTCACTCCTGTGAACAATAGACAGTTACAATATGTTGTATGCATATGAAGCTATGAGCACAGTTTATGATATTCATCTTTTTAGTATAACCCCTTGTTATTAAGGAAAGTATTTGACTTTCAATTAAGTCAAACCTGACACCAAAGAAATCTACTGTAAAAAAGTTGATTTTTTGTTGCTTTTCTCAGGCAAATGTACTCCTGTCTTTCTTTTAAACCGTGTAAAAAATATTAGGCTTATGATGTTTGAGTAATTTGTGCATTTTTTAAAACTTAATGGCAAAATAATCTGATCAAAAACATGGTCTAGAGTCATCAGCTTTTTAACTGTATTTTAAGGATAAAAGTAATCATCTTGAACTGTAACATAAACAATAAAACCTCCATCTGACAGCTGAAGACTTTACACCTTTATGCATCAGGGCTCATATTTTGTCTGCAGGTCTTTGTTAAATGCTAGACACCTTTACATAGTTATATACGAGAAAGAATGTTTGGATGCTCTTGGATACAAGGGGTTCAGTGATCTCCTTAAACTAGAGGGTGTTAAGTCCCATGTCTCCCTGAAGAGGACTTCATTCCCGAATTAAAGTATAGATAATAATGACTGAAGGATAGAACGGATCACAGTCTTCATCTCCTTTCTTTCCTGCTCAGTATTTAATGCAAGACTTGTGGAGTTAAGAAAAGGGAATTCCAAAGGAAGGCATACTCTGTTGCTGATTGTATCACAGTATCACAGT
>VWPV01014426.1:0-56792 GCA_013389885.1 Geococcyx californianus
AGGGCAGTGGTGGATTCACCATCTTTGGAGGGGCTTAAAAAAACCTGTGGCCGTGACACTTCAGGACATGGTTTAGTAAGCACAGTGGTGTTTGGCTGACGGTTGGACTGGATGAGCTTAGAGGTCTTTTCCAACCTCAATGATTCTACGCTTGCTCTTCAAAAGCCTTGCAGCACCCTCTGAGCACTCAGCAGGACAAGGCTAAAGGGAAAGATGTGCTGTAAGGCTGATTCACAGCTAGTAAAGGACATAACACTTAGCACAAGGTTACTCAGCTTTGTGCCACCAGAAGGTAAGAATAAATGTCAATCCCCACCTATCTTTGTATGGAACTTTCTACCCTCTGGGCAGGGAACTGACACCCTCAGATTCCCACTTGCAGTCTTCCTTGCCAAACCAAATCCTCTCTCACATGAGGCAGAAACCAGCTGAGAGCCAGCTGTGAATAATCTCACCCACAGTTCCCTCCTGATGTTTACCTGCATGATTGCCTATGGAGAAACTTCCACCAGATGGGATGGCGTGATCTCGAGGCACCTATCTCTCTAAAAAAGTGCTCACGGGAGGGAGCAGCATTGTTAAGCCTCAGAGGAAAAAAAGAAAGAGAAAGAAGAAAGTATATCCCCGTGTGCTTACTGCTGGGTCCTTTGCTTGTGGTCTTCCAGGCCTCCTCTCGGGTACTCTAGGAAAAGCTATTCTGGTTAAAATAGAGCATGAAATTTGTGGTTTTCAGTCATACGCTCCCTTTCACATTCCTTTTGTCTCTGGAGGAACAGTGTTGCTCATTGCACTGGAGGGAGGCAACTTGTGTGACCGGGAAGAGGAGAGGAGATGCTGCCTCTCCATGAGCTGTGATTCTCCCCAGGAGAAGGAAAACCCCAGATTGAGGGCAGAGCCCAACACACACATGAGGTATTGATGGAAGAATCTCAGGACAATACGAATCTGCCTGCAACAGTGAAATCCTTTTGTCGAGCACTGTCTTACAAGTGATTATGGGTCTGCTGGACAACACAGATTAACTAATCCTTTTTACTAAAATTACAGTGAGCAAATCCTCTTTCACAGTCACACGCGCTTTGACTGAGTGGAATCACTTTGTTGGCAATGAGACGAATCACTGGTGTGATTCAAATCACCCTTTTCCAAGCAGCTACCTAGATTTCTGTTATAAACAAATCAAGTTTTACACAGCTGGAGAATACATTTATTATTTAAAGTATTTTCTCTAATTCCATAAAGAATAAAATAGATTAATGATTAATATTTGATTGCTCATTAGTTCTTATAATCCTCACAAAGTCCAAGCTGAGAGGTGCAACTTTAACAGCCGTTACAAAGCCATTCGAGGCAAATGCTAATTATATCACAAAATGGCAAAAGGAAAAGAGGATAAGACAGCTTATCAGGGCTGGATGGTTGTTTAACCTGATACAATCTTGCTGTCCTGATTGTCTTGAAAAAGAGAATGTGGGCTCTGTTATGGTGCTACACAGGCAATGCTTAAGAAACCAGGGAGGAAAACCAGACCAGGACTGAGCAGACAGAGAAATAGAAGAACAGTAAAGCAGGCAGAGACACTGTTCTGGAGGAGATGCCGGTCGATTGTGCTGAAATGGAAACACCTGAGCTGGAGGAAGCGCTCTTGAGAGCTGGTCTCAGAACTGATTTTATTCAATATATCCATTGCAGATAGCAGCACAAGACACTAAAGACGGGCTGAAAATAGCTGTTGTTGAAACAAATGGGTAGAATGAAATATTGTTCAGCGGGTATGTGATAGCCTTCCAGCCGAGGGCAAAGGAAAGCAGATCAAATTTCAAACTGCAAAATAAGTAAGGGACCAGTAACAAAAGGGTCCAATACTGTCTGGGTCCTCACAAAGTAAAGGAGAGGAGAGAATTGCAGGTCAGTTTGGTGCCACTGGTATGATTTGACAAGGGAAGAAAGCAAATATGATCCTCGGATGTATCAGAAGTGTATCTTAGAGAGCAGACATTAATGTTAGGGTACAAAGCATCAGTCAGACTTTACTGGAGTAGCCGAGCATCGACTGTGTCCAACAGGGATTTATTCAGCTTTGAACAGGTACTGTAGGGACACATGGGAATCGATACAATGAAAACCAAATATCCACGGAAAGGGTTAAGGAGGTTTGTTTGGATTCAAGCAAAGGTTGAGAGGATAGAGTTGTGTAACACATGAAATAAGAAAACGCTGTTGAAATAAAAGGAAAAGGTTTGTGAAGTAAATTCAGGCCTAAGTGATTTGTGTCTACATTATGGTTGGAAATTGGGGAGCAGTGTTGCAGGGTGAGTGACCCCAGAAACTTAAACTTATCTAAACCTGGGCTGGCACCTGGCTACGTTTCTTCTCCCTCCTTGCGAGTGGCACATGCCGCTTAGACCACAGCAGCTCTGAGTTAGTGTTCAGATGCTGTGGTTTCTGAAATATGACTTTCATGTTCTTCAGGAACACAGAGTGAGGGCAATAAAGCAGATTTTGAGATAGATTCTCCCCAAATGAAGAAAGATTAAATGAGTGCCTGTGGTAGGAAGCCCTTCTGCCACCTGCATTTAGCTAGAACCAAATCCTCTACATGGGTCAGCCACAGGGATACAACCCAGATGAATCCAGCAGGCAGGAACTGATGTGTCCATCAGTGGAGATTCCAGCTCTCCTTCAGATGTGGCTGCAGTGGCCCCATTTTTAACAAGTTGTCTTAGTTTAGATGAAAACTAAGAGTCCTGGAGCCAAGGCTGTGTGCAGAGCTCCAGCCACCTTGCACCACTGCGGTACCCAGGGCAGCGTAGCTTACGAAGGACCCTTCAACTCAGACTGCAAGAGTATCGTGTGAGATGCACAGTGAAATTATTCTCTTGGTCACCAAGGCAGAGTGAGCTTTGATGCAGTTTTTAATATTGCATTTTATGTCTTAGAGCAAGAGGTCCCCAGGGCTGAACCGAGTCCATCGAGCAGTTTGACCAGGCCCCTCACAGGGTTGCTGCTCAGCAGGCTGCCCTCAGCCCACTGCTGTGGCTGTGCGAGGGTTTCGGGCTGACAGTGAGCACGTGCTGCATTCTCCCTATAAGGGAATTGAATAAGTGGTTTTCTCAGACACATAGAATCTGCCATTCTTTCATTACAGCAACTGTGCCCATTTAAAAGGGAGAGGGGTAAGCACTGAGTGAGTTTTAGCACTTACTAAACATAGAGATATGTTGAACAGAAATGGCAGGGTTACCAGTGTGCTTACCACTCTCCGTTTGCTGCTCGTGGCAGTATGCCTGACTGTTGGGGTGATACAAATCCATTTGAGATTGTCATTCCTCTGGGCAGCACTGATGGGCCAAGGAAGCTGTGTGCACAGCTTTGGCATGTAATTAGTTCCATCTGGAAATGTACAATTGAGATTTTGGGGCTGTGAATTGGTTGGGGAGCATCTGACCAGAGTGGTTTCTGCCAGGGAGAGGGTGCAATTTATAAGAGGTTTTTACAGCAGCAATGCCTTCTGCCATTGAGATGTCCCCCACAAAGAAGGGAGAGGAGGAAGATACAAATCTATTGCCAAGGTATTGTCAAGAACCTCCTCTATGAATGGTAAAAGTTGCTTCTGCTCACTTATTTCACAACAGCATCATCCCCCCCCCCCCCCCCCCCCCCCCCTGCCCGTCTCGCGCGGTCGTCGACCCCCGACACACCCAGAACTGCTGGAGTGNNTCTCCCCCGCCCCCCTCCCCCCCCCCCCCCCCCCCCCCCCCCCCCCCCGGGATGTGTGTATGTCACTTGAGCTTAGAAGCATTAGGAAAACCAGTGATTTGGTTTGGATATCCTGTTTCTTCAGGGTGACCACGTGCATCACATGAGCACAGGTAGCCCTGTCATTTTCCAGTGATTGCAACAGTAGTAACAGTGGATCCATAGCACTCTCTCCATATTCTTACCGTCTTGCCTGGCTCTGTAGTGCAGACACTTTGCTGGTAGAGCATTTGTCTATGTCTCTTGCGAACAATTATCCTACTGTCTTTCCTTTCTCCCCACTGCTCCTGATAAGAGCGTCCATTAGGGAAGAAGGAATTACTGCTGTCAAGAAACTGTAGCACTGCAAATGTTACTACAACCTGTAGGCTTACAAAGATTGTCTGCAGAAATTTATCCTAGCTCTTAAAGGAATAAAAAACCCCACTCCCTGTCTGCAAACCCGATACAGAAGCCATAGGGCCTGGGTGAGCAGCACCGAGGCTGCCGCTGGGCACTGCCATTCATCCCCAGAGCTCACCCTATTCCTCTCCAGTCTGAGCAGTCAGGGAGCAAAGCCACAAGCTCAGGTGTCCAACAGTTGCTCGCCAGTGGATCCTTCCCGAGTCCCCAGACTGAAACAGCTGCCTTCCTCACAGTCATGATGGGAGGCAATAAACTAATGTGGTTATTAACCACTAATTGCTTTGGGGACAGCAGATAGATGTCCAAACTGCATTCAGTTCGTATATAAGCAGTTGTATTGTACATAAACTCCTTGAGGGAAGGAACATATTCATTCTCTTTATGGTTACACGGTCCGTGATTTTACCATAATGCTGTAACATAAAGTTCATATAACATTCACCACTACGTTTTCAATAATATTATCACTATGTGCTGATTAACCGAGGCTCTTAAAGTAAAAAAACCTTGCTCTGATCCTGCTGTGAGTCAGTGGGAGGACCAGGAGCAGAGCACCAAAATCCTCTCCCAGTGCCACACTCAGAGCAGGCTGCAGCTTTATTCCCTTCCTTTTCTGAGCTCTCAGAATTTCCTCAGCAGCGTTGACTTCCTTGTGACTCTGATTTACCATTGCTACGGTGATTCTGGAAGCTGGGAAAAAAACTAAAGAGGTGCAAGACTAATTGTTTTCCTTCTCGTTACTCAGGTGTTTCTGTCTGAGAGGCATGGGGTGTGCTCTGATGGCTCACAAGGGCAGGGATAAGCCTGGCACAGTCACTTAAGTGACAGGAAGGGACTCGCAGTCCTAGACCACACCAGAGGAACTTGGCTCTGAGCTGCACAGAGTGCAGAGTGGTGGCAGGAGATGAGAGCCCTGGTAGGAGATGAGAGCCCTGGTAGGAGATGAGAGCCCTGGCTGTGGGGAAGCAAACCCTACCCAGCTCCCTGAGCTCACCTGGCCAGTGCGGCAGGCTGGAATCACAGAGCGCCCTGGCCAACTCCATTTGCCATGTGGAGTCATGAAGCAGGGCAGAGTGCAAAACCACCCGAAGGCACAAGCTAATCCCACGTATTGCACAGGAGACTGGGTGCTAAACGCTAAAGCAAAGGAAGCAGCACTCATTGGCCAATGTCTCAGAAACACGGACTTTCAGTTTCCTGCAGATCTAACAGCCACAATTCCTAAGCTCTCCACACGTCTGTGTTGAACTTACACTGTAGAGAAACTGATTCAAACAAACAAGGATAAGAGTTGTTACAGCAACCCCAAAGGAAGACATAACAGCATATCAGAACCCAAGTGCTGTCTAACAGCCGATCTCCCTGCGCTGTGGATCCTCCATTAAAACACCTGACCACTGACTAGGGTGCCACAGCCACTCCCTCATGCATCGATATTCGCACAAGCACAAGATTTCTCCAAGTCTCCACTCACGTCTAAACAGTGGGCCAGTGTCACTGAGAGCCCTGTGGCAGTGAGTTGACTCCAACAAGTCTTTTTAGCAAAACATATGGTAAGAGGAGCTGTTGCCCTTAAGAATTACCATACATCTCTGCTCTGCAAAGATCCCCCACCCAATGCTAAACTTGACTTCCCCAAAAAGACAGCAAGTGCTTCTTGCCACACAGCAACATTTGTGACCTACTTCATTTTTTCAGTAACGAGATTTACGAGATTTTTCAGTAACGAGATTTTCAGATTACAAGATTTTTCAGTAACGAGATTTAATAAAAACTTCTACAGATTTCAGCTTTGGAGAAACTTCACCCATAGTTGCCCTCTTATCTCTGCCCCAGCTGCCATTGCCATTGATATGAGCAATCTGAAGGCCTATTTGGATTTTCCAGAAAGTTCCTTTGCTCTGTATGACTGACAGCAGGTACCCGGTAAACTTCCAAACTATTGCACATATCAGCTCAACTGTTTCTTTCTGTCTTCAGTGCAAGGAGTTCACCTTCCACACCGGCTACGAAGTGCTCGTTCAGCGGCTGTTGGAAGGGAGGAAGATGTGCAAAGATGTGGAGGATTTGCTCAAGCAGAGGTAAGAAAATCAGAAGGAAAAACATGAACAGCCTCTGTTTTCTCTCCCCTTTGCCATCTGGAAAGGAAAAGTAGGATGTTTCTGAATGTGGTAGCGATACCAGTTTACACAGAAAAGCCTGAGTGATCTGAAGCCTTTTGATGTGATTTGTGAAGGTAGATAAAAAATAGAAATTTTGAAGATTTGAGAAGAGAAGGTTGAATGAACCAGAAATCCAGAGCTCCATTAAGGCCCAGGTCATTATTGGTCCAGAATCTCGCAGCAGCACATCCACCCACAAGGAGCGTTACTGAGTTTCTCCTTTTACAGGGAGCAATTCACTTGCACGTTTCTCTCTTTAAACGTGCTGTTGCCAGAGCACTGCTTCAGTTTCCTGCAACTACAAAACCAGGCTACTGTTCAAACACAGACAAAGCTACATGAGATACTACCAAAAGCCTTTCCCAGACACCAGACAGCCCACATGGTTTGCCAGCCTTACCAGACTTACAGTAACAATGTTGCAGTTTATATCCATCCTTTCCATACTTATTGGATGCCCCTCAGCAAGGGCCATGGACAGCTGATGCTTTTGTGGTGAGAAAATACATCTCACACATCTGCTCTGACTCGTTTGCCATTCGTTTTTATACTTGTGACTTAGGAAACAGTTATCTGAAATTTGGTTTTAACTAGCTGAGTTTCAACAGTTTCAACATGTAGCATGAGGCACATACGTGCTCCTGCATGGCCTGTAAGACGACACTATATGGATTATGTATTCAGCAGAGAAGAGTTCATCTTTCCTCCCTCTACAGCCGTCCTCCTCAGAACCGTCTGTTTATGAGTACTGTGCTGCCTCCCTCAGCCGCAGCCTGCTTTTTCTTCCTAAGCTGGCCCCACTGAGTTTTCTGGGTTTACTTTGATTTTCTGAAGGCGACTTTTCAAGCACTGGGTCTTTCACAGGGGTGGGAGCTGTCAAACTGTAAGTTCACTATTTCACAGAGCATGAAGAGTCTCCCACCAATATCTGAAGCTATTTGAAGCTTTTCTTGACCACCAGTGGAAGCTTATTTTACCACCACATGTCACAGAGTCCTGAAGTCACATCTGTCTGCTGATAGCTGAGCTTTAACTGTTTAAAATAGCTCCTCTGTGACTCATAACTTACAGATCAGAATAGCACTGCAGGCTTTGGGCAGGCTCTACGCTGCCGCACGTACCTGGTGTTACTTTTGTGTTTCTTTCCAAAACATGTTAGAGACCTTCCCGCAAGTTGCAAGATAAGGTTCTTCCTGGTTTGTGGCAGAGACACAAAGGACTTTCCACAAAGAAGAAAAAACACACATACAGACAATTTGCAGATCTGAAAGCTACAAGAACGAATGTTTCCATGTACTTTTTCCCACCCCCAAAACAGTCCAGTGAGCGTGCACACGTGTGTGTGCTCGTGTGTGCACTTGCAGGCTGGGAGAGGAGGCAGAGGAGCAAAGACAGTGGGCACTGAGCTGCAGAGAGCAGGTATGGTTTCCATTTTACTTCTGGAAGATGTTTGTTTTGGCTTGTCCTTACATCATCATGGGAACGATGGAGGAGATCGAAGCATGGGAGGAGTCTGTGTTCCTAGAAGTTGCTCATATCATGGGCTCAATGCCAAATTTTCAACAAAGACTTCCACAACAGCTGGCCTGAGCTATGCTAGAACTTACCAGTTTGCCCCCCAGGCCAGTCACTTGGGCTTACAAATACCTCTGCCTGGTTCAGAGCAGGGCCTAAGAGACTGAGCTGTGATCTAGCAGCTGGATTTCAGGACAAAGCCCCAGACTTACAACACAAAATGTGTTCCAGCTCTTGATGGCTGCAGGGAAACCTGGAAGCTCTGTGCAAGAGTACTGGAAAGTGGGAAAGGCAGCACCAAGATGTGAAAAGCAAAGTCTCCAAGACAGAACTGTTTCTTGGTATTAAAATCAGAAGAAAAATAATCTATTCTGCTTCTGCGGCGTTCTGTGTCTCTGGAGTTTATTTCCATTTTGATGACATTTCATTCATTTAACAGGAATACACAGTGGTACCTCTGCGTGGCCCGGCACCGTATTTTGCACCCCGTTATTCTAGGAGGAAGCACAGAGCAGTGATACATGAACACCCACTAAAATGCAGCAATTTCTAGTGCAGGATCACAGCAATTAACTAATTGCATGTCAGCCACATGGGAGCCAGGAACAGAGGCCATGGGGCAGCCCCCGCTCCTGGCTGTGGCACCTACACGCTGCTGTACAACCGGTCGGTGCTGCTGTTCCACAGCCTGACAGATCCCTATGAGGAGCGACTGAGGGAGCTGGGGTTGTTCAGCCTGGAGAATAGGAGGCTCAGGGGAGACCTTATTGCCCTCTACAACTGCCTGAAGGGAGGCTGTAGTGAGGCAGGAGTGGGGCTCTTCTCTCAGGCAACCAGTGACAGAACGAGAGGACACGGTCTCAAGCTTCGCCAGGGGAGGTTTAGGCTTGACATTAGGAAGAAGTTCTTCACTGAGAGGGTAATTGTTCACTGGAATGCTCTGCCTAGGGAGGTGGTGGAGTCACCATCCCTGGAGGTGTTCAAAGAGAATTTGGATGAGGCACTTAGTGACATGGTGTAACTGACAAGTAGGAGTAGGTGTAGGTAGTAGGTGTAGGTGTTGGGCCATAGGTTGGACTTGATGATCTCCAAGGTCTCTTCCAACCTTACGATACTGTGATACTGTGTGTGATCCCCTTGGACTGGGAGAGGTCCCGAGGCTGACGGTCACAGAAGGTGGTTGCAAACCAGTGAAGTGTAGCAGAGCCCCCAGTACAGCTGGCTACAATGCAAGGTCTCACAACCACCAGGCGCAAGGGAGGGCGGATGTTCCTTGAGACCCACCCCAACTGCTGCTGGTCGCAAAGCTGAAAGACCAGACCTCAGAAACCACTGGAATGTAGCAAACAGCAACAACAAAGCCCAGTGAGGCTGAGTGGGATGAAGGACATAAGAACAAAGCAGCAAGATTGCATCACAATTCCTTTCTTGAACACAGAATCCGTTAACCTAAGGTGCGAGGTCTCAGCCTCACTGCTTGAAATGCTTTAAAACTCCCTTTTGAGAACTGGACTTAGCCCAACCAAAATCCCCCTAAATCCCAGCACCAGGCTACCTGTTCATTATTTACTATTGAGCGTTCAATACTTTTTAGCAGCTCCTCAAAGGCTGAAAGCTCAATTCCACCCCAGTCTTGCACCCAGGAGAAAAGAAATAACTTATTTAGTACAAATACTTTTTTTTTTCTAAACAGAGAAATTTCTTCCAGAGCAGGGGGAGGGGAAGCCAGCAAAGAAATGATTGTATTTCTTTGTTAACCATAGAAACAGAACTGCTTTCCTGAGTCACCAGTTACAGTTCCCCATTGGGTGAGACATAGCATCACATTGTCCCAGTCTCACCTTACAAGTAGCCAGGCTCCTTCCCCCTCTGCCTCCCCTGCAGCTGCTCGAGCAGCACCTCATGTCTCCAACAGTCAGAGAGTTTCCTGCTCCTCCTGGCTCCTATTTACTCAGAATGTCTCTCTGAATGAAAATCTGAAGTGAAATCCTTTGGATTCTACTCTTCACCCCCCTCCCAGCCTTCATGTCGAAGGGTCAAGTCAGACATTACCTTCTAAGTGTCTTTTGCAAAAGGGGCTCTTTGTTCTCCTCACCACCCTCACTACACCGCCCTTCTTCTAGTGGAACCCAGCCTTTTGGGCACAGAATTGTGCACAGCACTCCAGAGTCCAATCAAAGCCACGGAGATGGGCATTCATCTTCTCTCATTTATCCTACAAACAGCTCACCCTGAATATTTTACAGGTACCTAACAAACAGCACTAGAACTGAGGGCAGAGACAAAATAAGAAAGGGTGTGTTTTATGCCTGGGATGGAATGACAAGATTTGTGTAAACATGATCCTGGTATCAGCAGGGGAAAATTAATATTTTTTCCTTTTAACAGAGCACAAGCAGAAGAGAGATATGGAAAAGAGCTGATCCAAATTGCCCGAAAAGCAGGAGGACAAACAGAAATCAAGTAAGGAATTCTTTTATTATTCGTGCAAATGAATATGCACTAAGTGAACAGTGCAACATCAAACATCTCTGTTTCGCCTGTGAATGGGGTCATAAGCTGCTCACTTCAGGGTGTTCCGTAGCATTTCACAGTGTACAGGAAAAATGGGGAAACATTGTGGTCCTTCAAAGCAGGATTCACAAAATCTCTATTTGGGAATTGCCAGTAGGTCTTTACTGAGGACATTTTTGATTTCAGGATTGCTAATAATTGTTTAATATTTGCTTCCAAAAGCAAAGTGAGTGATGGGAAAAAATGAAGAGGCTAAGGGAATATTTAGGGGGGTGGCTTGGGAATTCTGGGAACCTGGCTGGGTGCTGAGAGACTGTGATAGAACAAACCTGAAGTGCCAAGACACCAAAAATCAGCTTCTGCAGCAGGAAAGATGCTTAGCTTAGGAATACAAACTTCACACCTCTTTGAAGGGGCTTCATTTGAGACAGATCAATGGAACTACTGACGTACACCGAAATGATGTGTATTTTTCTCTGTCTCCTCTACCACTCTCTTAGATTACTTATAAATTGTGTTGGGAGGGGAAGATATATGCTGGCATGGAATTTAACTTAATAAACGCTGCTGATAAACGGCTGCTATTATTGATGGTAGCAGTAATAATGAGACATTTAGTCATTATTGTAACAAGTAATAATACAGTAATAAGGTGGCAGGGGATGGAGATTTGGGGTCACAGAAGACAAATCTGAAATAGAAGACCTCAATCTAAACACAAAACAGCTCTATTGATCCCTGGGGCCCGCTACCCTCATCCATCCCGCATCTCATTTAATTGCAGTCTCCTCTTTTCACCGATTTATCACTCTCTGTGTGAGCGTGGTTTCCTCTTCATATTTTATTGGAAACCATGACCTCAAACCCTCGCACCACCACGGCATGCAAGTGCCAGGCAGTCACCCGTAGCACTTGCTGTTGATTCAGTGGTGGCACATCCAGGCTGACAGGGAAACTGCTGCATTAACCCGAGCACCTGGTAGCGCAGAGAGCACCGAGGCTCATGCTAGGGAACGGGCAAGCCTCTCCTCTCTCCTCCCCTACTGCTCCACCTCTCTCCCAGCACTGTGGAAAGGTACAGCAAGGCTCCTAGCAAAGGCTGCTGGAGGTGGCTGCTGCCTGCCTGGTGTCTCAATCCACAGACCTAATCAGAGGAGAGGAAGGAGAAGAAAAATGATTTTGAAATTAAAATAGCTAATTAAGGATGGATGACTTCTTCTTAAACCAAAGGCTGAGATCAGCATTCCCGGATTAATGAAGGGTGCCACCCGAATTTCCTTATTGCGACGCAGGGCAGGCAGAGCGAATGTGTTCAGAAACAGCCAGCTCTGGCTGTCCTTCTGTGACTTCGTGGGTAGTTCATGGGCCTGACTTTTCCTAAGAGATTAAAAGAGCTTGATTTAGAGGCACAGCCAAGTCCCAGACTTGGGATGCGCTTCCAGGTTCTCCTGAAGTTGGAGGAAGTTTGGACTTGGGCCTGGCTCCACTTTGATCCAACAATTTTATAGCTTGGCATAGAGAGAAGGCTGAATGTACCAACAAAGCTCGCTGCAGAGCTGATTTACTGCGTTTCCATAAACCCACGCCTGGGCTGGGTAGCGACCAGCTTTGCACTGATATTTTTATCAGAGCTCATGTCTCACTAGCTGTTCCGAAGCACAGAGAGGACACTTTGCTGCCTGCCATCCAGCATCCTCTGGCTGTTTAAGCAGTTACACAGGCTGGCAGAGACGGGCGTTTGTCCAGAATAAACACTTGGAAATCAGAGGAAACACAGGTCTGTTCAGAGCTGGATGACTCATGAAAATGAAAGATTCAGTTTTAATGCCTTAAAATGTTTGACGTGCAGCTTTGGGTAGCCATATTTCTCAAATAACATCTAATGAAGGCATTGTGCAGGTATTTGTAGCTAAAATTTGCATTTGACAGCCACCAGGGGAAACAGTGACCTCCAGGCTCTTTTTCAGAATGCTTTACAGGACCTCCTGTGCCGTATTAAGCATTGCAGAGGAGCAGGAATTACTAATTTTAGATCACCTCCTCATTTTCTTACTAATGCAAAATTATCATCCTCTAGTCTTACATTCAGTCATCTTTCCAACATCTCCAATACTGAGGCCTTCTGTCACTTCTCCTGGGAAATTGTTTCACGCTCCAATAGTTCTCGATATCAGGAAGGTACCCAATATCCTTTCGAAAAGCTGATAAAAGGGGAGGTTTAGGCTTGACATTAGGAAGAAGTTCTTCACTGAGAGGGTAATTGTTCATTGGAATGCTCTGCCTAGGGAGGTGGTGGAGTCACCATCCCTGGAAGTGTTCAAAGAGAATTTGGATGAGGCACTTAGTGCCATGGTGTAACTGACAAGTAGGAGTAGGTGTAGGTAGTAGGTGTAGGTGTTGGGCCATAGGTTGGACTCGATGATCTCCAAGGTCTCTTCCAACCTTACAATACTGTGATACTGTGATACTGTGAAAAAGAACATAGCAAATCCATCTGCAACAACCACCCAAACCCTTCCAGTACCAGGAAATACCCAGAAGACCTTAAGAGAAATAACTACAAAGCAAATTAATTCTCTGTAGCACAACTTATGAAACTAATGAATTCCCCGCAAAAGCCTCCTATCACTCCACCAGGTCAAAGTGATGCCCTAGAGCTGCTGTGGGAAGCAAAGCAGGAGAGAAGCAGCCGGAGTGAGCAGCAGATCCCATGCAGGGACTTGCTGGCAAAGTGTCCACGGCAAAGCCAAACCACAGCCAATGCCGAATGTGCCAGACTGCAGACGGCGACACCGCTGCCTGTGATGGGCAGCCCAGCGGGCCCTCACGTGCTTACGTGCTCACACCACCAGTGTGCACAGCTCTGTCCTGCTGCGGAAACACAGTCCCTGGGAGCTGCCCAGCTCTTCTGATCTCAAAGGTTAAAAAATGTAGAGATAAATAACCCTCTCTCTGTTGCTTCCTGTGCTTGGAGAGACAAGGGTCTGCTCAAAGAAGAAACTAGGCAGCGGTGGGAGGTACTGCCCGGTCATCACTTCAGCCCAGTCAGGACTGGCATGAAACAAGGCGAAGAGAATAAGTACGATGAGTTCAATACGAGCAACGGGGAGAAGCCTGGAGAAGTCTGTCACGCTGCACCAGGCAGTGGCCGTCACTGCAGAAAACCATTCTCTCCCTTGTACTTTAAAAGATTTTAGTTCCAGTTTTGAATCCGAGTAAGAAATTTTTCAACATTTCTTCAGGCTCTTCCCTTCTCCCCCAAACTTTTGCTTCAGCTGGAGCAAATTTGTGAACTCAGCTAAACATATAAATAGATTCAACTGCCCATTTTTATCTACTGAAAGACACAGTTGAAGAAATATGCTGCTGACTCAAAGGAAAGAGAGTAGGGAAGGCTCGCTGAAATTTAACTGCAGCTCTGGGACCGCTCTCTGTAGCTTTGAGAAACACTGAGGTGACAGCAGCCATCAGGTTTCCATCCCATATGCTGCCCAGCACTCCCTCAGCATCCTTCCTGCTCCTCTGATGGAGGAGTGACCCCCTCGGAGCCCAGCACTGCTCTGAACAAGGCAGGGCTGTACTGGGATGCTTCACTACTGAGTATCAGCAGTCCTGTGACATCCTGACCCGGGCAAAGAGGACAGCGTTGTGTCTCTGCCAGCAGGCTCCTTAGCACCAGAAATGTGAGGAATCACTTTGACCTCTGAGCTAGTAGGGGACAAGTTCTCGGCACTGACCTCAGCGAGGTCCTCACTTGTTCTTTTCAAACCAGTATTGGAAACGGCCACCGTGAGGCTCCAGCTGCAGAAACAAAACTAAAAGCAGAGAGGCAGACGTGCCACAACAAGGCTGCAATCACTTTTTATTTTATCTTTTATTTTTTAAAAAAAGCAAAGACAGGGGTTTCTAAAAGAAGCCGGTGCTCATTGCCGTGGACATAGCAAACAAATGCTCCGGCTTCCAGCTCAAAAAATAAAAGTTCCCTGTAAGAGCTGCCCAACAGCCAAAGGACACAACCATTCAATAGTCCAGCCTAGTGCAAGCAAGTCCAGGCATCTTGCCTCGAACGCTGCAGCTGGTCCAAACTCTTCCTATAGGGGAGGGTTGCATAGGCTCACACCAAAATCCCTTCAGCCTAATATCCTGTCCTCAAAACTAGGTCCCAAGGGAAGAGCAGAAGAACAGGGCAAGTACATGAGGATATTTCTCCTAAATAATCTTCCGGTCTTAGCAACTGGTAGTTCAGGGCTGCCACAGCGGCAGCAGCTTTGTATGGAATAAGCCCCAATGGAGTTTTCTTCTGTCTTTTTCTTATTTGAAACCCTGAAACATTTTAGCATCCACTGAGTCTGAAGGTAAAGCAATGAACTTTCCTGTCAAGTGCAAAAGTGCAGTTTTCTGTGTTGATTTTTAGCCCATCTCACCACACTTGCTGTGTTAGACCAGAAACACACGACAGAGGCAGATGAGCTTCCTTACAGAGGGTTCCCCAATGCACAGCTGCACGGGTGAGCTGCACTCCCACTGCCTGTGCTGGCTCCTACAAACACATCCAGGCCAGGTCCATAACAACACCAAGAAAAGGCTGCTTCTTTCAAGCTAATCACCTGGCGGTGCTGGCACAGTATTGATGCTGGCCGTGCCTGGGAATACAGGTAGCTGGGGAACCTTAGTGAAAGCACTGAGAGGAGAACAGGGGTCATGAGGGAATACCAACTGGAAATGTACCTCTTGAGTGGGTCAGACCTAGGAGAGGCAGGAGAGTCGAGAAGCAGGCAAGGGGTGAGGATCGCAGCAGTCAGGATGGAAGGATGGATGTTGGCACAGAAATGGAGCTCTGGAGCTCACCTATCAGAAGTCAGGGCTATAATGAATTTTAAGAAAGTCTTAATTCCTACCTTACACAAATTTTAAAGCCCTGTTATCCCACTTTCTTAATCATAAAAAATCCCACCTGAATCACAATTTCATAGTCCCTAATCATAAAAGAAATCATGAAAAGATGATTACAAAGCTACAGCTGTGTATTCTCAGCAAAAGCCAGGTTACACCAATATCCGAGGGGCAGAGGGAATCAACCTTTCTGAAGTTTAAAGTGCTGTGTGGTTTTGTACTCCTCATATTCTATGTTGCACACATGGGGGAGGATGCACAGAACCTGGGGATTCTCAGCTGAGGTTCAACCTGAGATCAAGTTTGCACACATTTGCTGGTGGTGCACACAGCAATAATGTCGCACACAGTAATGATGTTGCACATTCTATAGATGATTCTCAGCAGAGCTCCTGCCTTTCAGGGGAAACACCTTTCAGGCTGCAAGGTGATTAGGAATTTCTGAGCAGCCGCTTTGGGCAACTCTTCAGCAGAACAACATGAAACCAGAATATACTACAGAGCCCACTTTTCAAACTTGTCCTCTGCTTCAGCTGAAATAAGGCCTCTGGGAACTCTGTTCTTTCGTAAAACAACTGATGTAAACTCGCAGTAGCTGGTTCAATCCTGCCTGCTCTGACAACAGCTATTTTTGTCATTTGCTCTCCTTGTCTCTTCTCATGTATATGATTTCCTGCTTTTTTCCTTCCTTCTTTTCCACCACCATCTCCTTTAGACCTCAGGAAAGGGTAGCTCCTTCAAGCTCATGGCTGCTTGCCCTTCTCTGCAATGCCTGAAATAGAATATTTCAGTGAATGTGAGGCGAGGGCATCTGTAACGAAATGCCAATTCCTCCTCGCTGTGTATAAATATAGTGCCTCTGTCACATAGTATACAGAATCCTCTGTGTTATTCACACAAAGCAGGCATTTTTGAACTGAAGCTAAAAGTCATTTTGGAAGGTCACATCCTTCCATGGTTAGTTATTCTCCACTCAAATGTTCCGAACCTGCACAGACTGTACAAACTTGTACTTTGAACTTTCAGGACTGTGAAAATGGACCCAAGCACATAGCCTCAAAGACCTAAGCCTCTTCTCAGTTCTTGTTAAATCCAACCTCAGTAAGCTCTCTCGTGATGAGGATGGGCATTTCTGAGCCGTGCTGCTTTCTTTCTAAGAGACACAAGGAAATTTAGTCTTATGTTAATGGTACAAAAGTAGTTTTAATTGTTTTATCCTGTGACTTGAATGGCATAGGTCATTCTGGAGTGGCAAAGGGTTTAATTTGTAATCTATGTGTACAGATTTAGAAGGAAGAGAAGGTATATGGAGATGCTACCCTGTTTGCTTCCCTGGCCCAGCAAAGCCTGGGATGATGTGTCCATGCTCCCCATAATCAGCTCTGGGAGCGTTGATACAGCCCCCTTCCCATTCACTTTGGGTCTGCTTCCACTTGAGACATGTAAACACCCAAGCACCAGGAGCAAAACACATATGCAGACACACCACAGCACTAGAGGAACCCTCCACCTTTGTTGCTTCCATGAAAGCTGAGCCAGCTGCACAGTGCACTCTCCCATAATAACCGAGATGACTCTTCATGCTGTCACTAATTTATAGACAAGCAAAGACTGACATTCCTGTGGGCCGAGGAAAGGTGCTGCTCATGCCTTTTCTCCCCCACAGGTACCTTGGATATCACACCCTAGCTGGGACCTGCATAGAAGTCCTTCCAAAATTGAGTGGGTTTGCCTTTCTGTTTATAGCTCAGAAGAAAACATGGTGGCAAAATTAATTCTTCTATGTTTTCACCACGTGCCCACTAAGCAACGCTAGACATGATTCTGATGCGAAATGCTCTGCTGTGTACCTGGTCTAGGACTCAGCAGTGACTCGGGTACCTCGCTGTTCAAAGAGCACATTTCCTCCCCCTTCCTTTCCTTTTTTGCAATGCAGAGTCCCAGGCGCAAATTGTTTGAGACCCGATGCTTCTGAACGTTCGCCTGTTTGCCTACACCTTGTACCACCACTGGGCTTCACAGAAAGAAATGTTGGTAAAACCATGCTGGGTCTTCCCTACACGACAGGAGGAAAGACAGATGTTACCCATGGCCTCAGAGGAGGCTGGTGCTGCCTTGGTCTCCTAACTATGTCGTCAGGATCTACGTTACCAGAGGCAGAGGGAGAACAGGACGGCTGGAAAGTGGTCTGCAGAGTCCACGTGGCAGAGACCTCTCTCAATTTCAGAAAGAATATTATTTTAAAATTGCAGTAAGAGCACAACACTGTTGATCATATTGATGTTAAAACGGAAAGCTACCAGAAAGGAAGGTGGGGTTATCTCACTATTTACCACACAAAGGTAGAAAAGAAAGAAAATTTAAAAAGAGCTGTGGTTTTCCGGTTAAAAGAGCCTGTTTTACCTTCCTGTGTATGAGACATAAAGGGACTCTCTGCATTACTCACTTAAACAACTCCTTAAAGGCAAAGTACTGAAAGAAATGCCCAAACCATCAAGGCTACAGTTGAAAAAAATAAAACAACCCCTAAAAAAAGGAGTGTGGTACAGCAGTGTACACAGTGATTATACCTGTGACCTAAGCACTGCCACTGATAGAGCTCTGCTAATTACATCTCTGGTGCCATAAAATTCTGCTTTTGATGACTGGGAAGCAGAAGGTTGCAGAGCCCTATCTATAGTACATTTGCTCATGGTTCCCGTGCCATGCAGGACAGCACAGTGCAGGCTGCTCTCCAGCAACAGCCCATCTCTCTAGCAAAAACAGGGTCCAAAAGTGAAGAGAAAGAAAGAAAATGCAGAGAGCAGCTAGGAAAAGTTGACTTTGAACTGCTGTCATCCCATGCTGCTCCAATCAAATATAAGGTAATTTTGCCCACTGAGCAAGTAAAGTGGAGTTGTGATCAGTTGCAGTGGTTCCCCGCTGCTCCTCATACCTGTACTGGGGTGGTGGGCGAGTGCCAAACAAACCAGTGCTCAAACACAGGATGCATTTTCTGCCTTAACAGCAAAGGACAGGTTCTGCCAGGAGAAAAGTCGAACCAGGCTCTCAAACAATGCAACCTTATAAATGTTTATCCTGTTAGAGGAGAGCCAGAGGGACTGGTGGTCAGTGCCCTAGAGAGACAGGGTTCCTTTCCAGCTTTGGTGTGCTGGGTAAATTTGCTTAAGTTCACTTTGGAAAGTATTTTGCAATCTACAAAACACTAAACAAGGGAGAACTTTATCACAATGAGCTTCTCCCCTCGCTTCCTCTGTTCCTCTAAAAGCTCTGCAATTCTCCTTCTCCCCCTCCACTTGCAAAAAACGCAGAAAGGTACGTATTTCACAAGAGCAGCTCAGTTCCCCGGTGCTCCGTACAGCAATCACCGGCAGCACCCAGGGTGAACATCCCAGAGAACGGTAGGAATATTGTAGCCACTAGATGGCAAAACCCACCAGGAGATGCTGCCGAGCGGCTGTTACACATGCTCGAGCTGGCCCCCGTTATTCCCGATTCAAGGGCAATCCTGTTTCCACTGGAAATTCATTTTGACAAATCCAATCTTTCAGTGTCCAAGGGGGAGTCGTTTAACATGCACAGGAAATTTGTGTCCAACCCGGTTCTCTGTGAGCCGTCTGCAGGAGGGGTGCCCAAAGGGAAGGCTGGAGCTCTGTCTTTAGCTGGACTGGTGTCACAGCCTTCCAGAAGTTGCATGGAAATGTCAGAAGAGAGCAATTAAACACAAATGAAAAAGCAAAGAGGCAAATCACAGATTTTCAGTTTTGCTTGAATTATTTTCAACCTCGGGTTTTCTAATTTGGCCACAGAACACACAAACAAAATCAATTACTCTCACAACGCTAAACAGCACAATGTACTGAGAGGAGGAAACACTCTTAAAGTGTCCACGAGAGTGAGACCTCCTCACTTTGGATGCTTCAGAATAAAGCCCTTATCAGTCCTACTGAGAAAAGAGGCCTCCAGAGAGACCTTAGGGCAGCCTCCCAGTACTGAAGGCTGGGGAGGGGCTCTTGATCAGGGAGTGCAGGGACAGGATGAGGCCGAAAGGTTTTCAGTTGCAAGAGGGGAGATTGAGATGAGATCTCAGGGAGAAATGTTTTGCTGTGAGGGTGGGGAGGCCCTGGCCCAGGTTGCCCAAACCTGCCCTGGGATCTCAGGGAGAAATGTTTTGCTGTGAGGGTGGGGAGGCCCTGGCCCAGGTTGCCCAGAGCAGTGGTGGCTGCCCCATCCCTGGAGGTGTTCCAGGCCAGGCTGGATGGGGCTTGGAGCCCCCTGATCCAGTGGGAGGTGTCCCTGCCCATGGCAATGGGGGTGGAACTGGAAGATCTTTAAGGTCCCTTCCAACCCAACCCATTCTGTGATTCTATGATTCTGCTGGGAAGTCAAACCCACGGGTAAGAGGTGCTGTACATACAAACCAGCACAGACAAAATGAAAACTCTCTTGTATGTCTGCTACACCAGTTGTTTCCATGAAACCCTAAAAAGCACAGACATGTCACCAATATAGTTAGAGCATGTAGCAGCAACAAGGAGCTGATCTAGAGCACTGTTGAGGCAGTCCGTGCAGCCTCGCAGCCCGGAAGCCATAAAGGAATACTGGATGGATATGTGGGTCAGAACTTGATTTCTTTATTCTCTCCAACACATAACTTGGAACACTGACATCTTTGCTATTCCCTTAAGCCCCATAAGGATGGGACATCTGATTCACTGATTTTAGAAAATTATAAAAATAAGGAAGGAAATGGCTGCAGTCTCTTCCAAAGCATTACAGACTTTGCCCCAGGCAGCAGCTAGGGAACCGGCTGGACAAATCTGTTATAGAGGGAGTCAAAGGCCAGAGCTTTCTTAAATGGCCATTAGAGACCACGCAGGGGGCAAATGAGTCTCTCTCTAGCTCGTAGCCAGGCGGATCGTTACACCAGGAGACACACTCGCCTTTATCAAGAGCCAGCAAAAAGGAGACAAGCCACATGGATGGCTTACAGTCACGAACTGCCCTGGCAGCTCAGATGCCTAGAAATCAAAAAAACAGCAAAGTGCTTTTGTCCTTGAGATGTACTGAGAAAGTGCTATTTTTCAGTATCCACTACAGCAATTTTGTCAGTCTTTGCATAAGCTGAATCAGGGGCAACAAAGGAAAAACATCTCTGGGAACAGATCAACTCAGCATGCAAACAGTAGGTGCAGTTTTCAAGGGTCCTCTTGTTTTTTAAATTCCAGTATTTAGCTGTTTCAGACATGATGCTGTGAGAACATTTCCCATCTCCTGTTGGAAAACTAACACAAAAAAAAGACTGTTTTATTCCTTCTCTATATTTAATTTTTCAAAATCATCCATTAGAGCTTTTAGGTGACAAAAACTCTCTCTGCTGTCTTGTCTTTTAGTTTCAAGCCTTTAATTAACTTTTCTGGGAAGAATACTGTTTGTTTCCTTTGTGTAGTGAAAATTTAGTTTCCATCAAAATTTCACACCAGACTCATTCTTTGTAAAATGAACCTTCAAAATGTTTAAGTTCTATTAGGACAATACTGAACAATACTCAATTTAGCATGTTTTCCCTGACTTATCTCAGGAGATCCGCGACGACAAATCTGGTTGAAAGGTGAAAGAATTCAGCAGTTAGCTTAAGACTCATCTCATCTTTTCCCGCTGAAAGTCTCCTCTTTATCTTCCTACAAATTCAGGTTTGGAAGTGGATCACCATGCCATTACTGCTGAGGACAGCCCCAGCCTCCCCCCATGCCTGGGCATTTTGTTTATGCCTGGCAAGGCAGCCTTGCTACTGGGAGAGCAAGCTTTGATCAGGAAACAGATGTGCAGCCTAAATTAACACAGAGCAATTAGGATCCTTCATGTGTCTCTTAAGACTCCTAAAATGCCCCAGGGGGACCAGTATTTCTGTACCCATCTGCAGTCACACACGGCTGGGGAGTGATGTCCATCCCTTCCTAGCAGCCCGGATCCAGCCAGGGAGATTTTGGGGTCTTCGTTACCTGGCTTTTCCCCTGGGCTCTTGCCTGGGGTAGACCAGGGATCCATGGAGATCCCAGAACTGTCTTCTTCAGGGCACACCACACTCTGGCGTCTCGAAGAGATGATTTCTAAATCTGAAAAACCTCCAAATCCTACCTCAGCGCTGGCTGCTGCGTATACAAATGCCCTCCAGCCTGCAAACCCGGAGCTAGAGGAAATGACTGAGTTGGAAATGCCTTTCACAGAGGGTGCTCCCTCCTCTGCCATCAATTCAATGCTGGTGTCTCTGCTGCTTTCCTAAAATGGATTCTGGCTTGCCAAAACCAGGACATCAGGTGATTTATCGTTATCCTCACATGCCCTTCTGCAGCTCTGCCCTGTAGGACCACTTGGATGTGTAGGTCCACCGGGACAAGCAGCGTAACATCTCTTTTTTCTCATCTCCATGCTGTACTTCACAGCCCAGCACTGAGGTCTGATTTCACAGCCTGATTTATTTACGTTGTGCTTTTGGGCTGTCGAAAACCCTTGGGAGCATTAGGGTTTGGAAGCCTCTGTAGCTCTGCACCATTTATGAGTCTGCTGAAGCGAAGCAAGCTGCACCACATGGGGGTGCTCGGCAAGCACAGTCTGGAGGATGCTGCATAGCATAGCTGCTCTGGTTTCAAAGGTGACAGAGGAGTAACAATTTGCTGGTGCTGCATTCAACAGAGAGGGTGGAGCTGCTTTTGCTCTGCCCTTCAGACTGGTGCTCCAAAACCCAGCTCCCCTTGACAGTCTGCTTTTCTCGGTTGACTTGTATCCATCGACAAGGTGCAAGAACGAGGAAGCGGCTGTTAACGTTCACAGACACAAATACAGGGGGATAAAAAAGAGGGTGCACGTAAGGAGTAGCACAATTCCTTGCTTCATGGAGCATTTCATTGCATTTCCTGATGGTAACAGACTGACACTATTGTGCTTGTTAGCATGGTCAACTTTTATTACGAGACAATTAAAGAGTTTTATCTCTGTGTGGAGATTCTGAGGGAGAGTTTTTTCTCTACCTTCACACCTGTCCTTAGAGGCCCGTACTAATAAAGTGCCCCTGTTTCTGCCCCACAGCACGCTGAAGGCAGCATTTGAGAGGCTCAAGACACGTAAGTATTTAAATCTTCCTTTCTGACCTGACAATGGGCTCATCACTCCTGGTTCTTCCATCCTCTTTTCCTCTCTGTTTCCAACTTTTCTATCCCAGTCTCCTAGTGGAGGGAAAGGACATGCACTGGGAGTGCTCCGAGGCTGGGCACTCCATCCACTCTCTGGTGGCAAAGAAAATGGCTTGCTCCTCAAGTTAGTGCTATCTGGATCAAGTCACAACATATCAGCTCTGTTCCCTCTTCATCAAGCCACTGACATCAAAGCAGCGAGCTTTCTAACCGTGCCCAAGGCTGAACACAAACCTCTCACACACAGAGAATGCAGCACTGTCACAGCCAGCAGGCCAGCGTATCTGGCTGCTGGCACCTGCTGTTTAGACCAAAACACCCCTCTGAAAAGCAGCTGGTGAATTAAGGGATATCTAGAGCGTGGGTCGGGGAGCTGAACATTACTGGAAAATGTGGGATTCCATTTCAGAGGCACCAAAGCCGACTGATGTAGAGAAGTTACCAGCCACTTCAAACAGCAGCAGCCAGGTGCTCTGAAATTCGGTCCAGCTTTGCTGACCCTTGGAAATTCTCAGCTTGCAACCTCATCTAATGACAGTTGTGCAAGGCTGGACGCAACTGGCAAGCAGCTTCCAAGCGCAGTAACAATCCAGCAGCACAGCAGAGGGAAAGCAGCCCCAGAGCTCTTTCCCTCCCCCTGCCCCACAACATCTGATCTCCAGCCCCAGCAGGAGGGGGGGTGGCAATGCAGCTGGCTCTGCGCTTGCCAAAGCTGCTCTGAGTGGGTGCTCCAGTTCTGCAGTGATGAGTCTTGCCCCTGCATCTTGTAGGCACTGAGGCGACCTTCAATAAGCCCTGTTCAGGTTGCGTGAACCCTTGACAAAATCCATGCACGTAGAAACACAGCGAGACCTTTTTCCAGGCTGTCCTATTCACACCAAGTCATACAGCAGCCACATCCCAGAAAGAGCTCCTGAAAAAATGTGACTTTATATTTAAATACCTTCCACTGACTGTATATGAATTCTGATTTGCTTTAGAAATCGAAAGTGTCGGGAACTCTCATATCCAGCTGGCAGTAATGCTGAAGGATGAACTAAAAGGAATCGAGGAGTTCAGAGAAAGACAGAAGGAGCAGAGAAAAAAGGTGAGGAACTAGAGAAATGTTGAAACAGATGGGGTCAATGGCCCGTGCTGATGGCCCGTCTCCAGCCAGAGGCTGTGAATGCTGCGAAAGATAATAAAACAAGGCCAGTGTGCCCTGTGCACTCCATACACCGGGCTGGGAAGAAAATCTTTCTGATCCCAGCTGGAAATGAAGCAGTGCTCTGAACTTAGGAGACAGGGGCTTTAGTCACTTTTACTCTTTCTGGTGGAACTACAGATACTATTATGATTCCTGTAAGAACTTAATCTTTCCTTTTCTCCTTTTTCATACCCTTGCTAATTGGGTCTCTTTGGTGTGATCCTGCACAATCTCAACACAAATTACAACAAAGGGGGAGCACAAACATTTAGAAATATAAAAGCAAATTGATACCATGCTAACTGCAAAGCCAAGATACACTGCATTACAAATATGTGGAATAAATATTAGCTCGTTGTTGTTGTATAAGGGAAAATCGAGCATATTCACGACCATTTCAACCCTTATGATCTTATCAAGCTCTAAGTCCCTTGGAAAAAAGTTCTCAATAGAGACAACAGTGGCCACTTACAGCTTCTCTGGTTCCACACGGTTGAAGACAAAGACGGGACAGTCATTTAACACTGAAATCAGTGATTGTTAGAGGAGTAAAATAAAATAACCAGTTCTTTTCTCATTTTAAAGAAACGAAAATGCGTATGACCAGGATCCAATGCCACTAAAATGTCCTGTCTACAACCCTGATGCACAGGATCTTGGAATAGCAGAGAATTCTGAGTCCAAGAATGGGTAAATCCAGTGCTGCTGCTGAGATTTGAGGTCTGCAGCGATCTGATGAAGCAAATAGGGCACACAGAGACAGAGAGCGCGCACCTAGTTCATCCACATTTGTATCCCCCCCTTTTCCACTGGGATTTGCAGAGAGAGGCTCTTTCCTATTGAAAATAACAAGCCTATAACTGAACCAGAAACAGTTAAAGGGGCCTGGAATAAAGGGAAACAATGCTTTGGAGTCTTAGGCAAGCGTTTTTTCTGGTGCAGCAGGCGGCTGTGAGGGAGCCAGCATTAGACATGCTAGATGGTGTCAGCATTTTTGGTAACTTCCCAAAACGCTGTGACCTGTGTTTGGCTGTGCTGCTCTCAGGACTGGCCTATCTAGCCCAGCGAGACACAAGCCTCAGGTTAGGCCCAGAGAGAGTTTGCTTCAGCAGAATAGAAAGATTAAAGGACCAAAATTCCCACTGAAGAAACACAGGCCCTGCCAAGTAGGAGCGTATCTCGCTGTCACATAAGGCTAAGCAAATCAAAACTAGAGCCATAAAAGAGAATTCAGCACTGTTCTTCCAACGCTGACCAGATGAAGATATGGAAATCAAATCGCGTCGAGCATAAATTTGCCAGAAACAATGAAATATAAATTACACAGGAATTGTTTGCATGTAAAATGGAGAACTACCCTTGCCCATGTGGGTGAGGCAGTGGTATGGCCTGTCGGATCAAGCTCTTGCATCAAGCTCTTAAACCAGCAAAGAACCCTGCTGGCAGAGCTGGTGAGTACTGGGATTGGGTGTTGCACTGTTTAAACTCCCTAACGAAATAAAAAGGCAGGGGAGGAAGAAAATTAAGATCTACATCCTCTCTGCTATTAATGTAAACCACTGAAGCAGACTTATCTTGGATTATTTTTTACCTGGCCCTTTGGTGCTCGGGGTCACTTAGAAACCTGTCATTTATAAAAGAGGAGTGAAGTCAGTTTCCCCACAAGCTTGTAGAAAGGCTCTGATGAAGGCTTTCCTAATCCTGCCCCTAAACAAGGGCAGAAAACCCATGTTATTTCTGTGTGTTTCTTGCAGTACGAGTCTGCCCTGGAGCGCATGCAAAAGAGCAAATTGTCCCACTATAAGAAAACAATGGAGGTAAGCAAGGAGGCTTTGGGTAGGTGTTTTGAGGGAAACTGGCTCCAGTTTGAGACAGGGTGAAATCTCTATTGTAGGCACCTATGCTTAAAGAAAAGTCAGGAATAAAAGAGCAAGAGCGTGTGTACAAGAGAGGAGGAAGCTCATCTTCCCGGCCCAACCCCGTGAAGAGCCTCCAAAACACACACTCAGAAAGTTAATGTGGAAAGAACAAAGCCCCAGGGCAAACAGGATTTCACTCTTTCTAGGCAAGGAACATTCCAGGAGCAAATGTGTAAATCTGCATAAATACAACTTCAAAAACTGTAGGAGATGCTTGCAAGCAGGAGGAAACCTCTCCAATGGGAAAGCTGGCAGGCGCAGGAATTGCAGGCAGCTGGTTTTGGTTTCCAGTGGGCAGTTTCCTCCACAGAAAAGTAGCTGCAGATCCCTCTGTGCTACAGCTGGAACTATGCCAGCAATTTTTATTTAATGGGGTTGTTCTGAGTGAATCTCTAAGACAGGGAGGTCTTTCGGTGCAGATAAGGATTCCTTTTGCTCCTGGTGTAAACTTGGAATTTTTTCAGCCGCCCAAACCCAGGCACTGATTTGCTTCCCCAGATTGCAAAGCCTAGATAGAACAACAAGCTGGAGACAACCCAGCCTCGTTCCCTCACCCAGACCCTCACATTCGATCTTATTTCAATACAGTCAAAGAAGACCTACGAGCAGAAGTGCAAGGAGGCGGATGAGGCCGAGCAGTCCTTGGAACGGACGAGTGCTGCAGGCAACCAAAAGCAGACAGAAAAGGTACCTCTGCTGACAGGGCTACTGAGAGAGGAAAGTGTGGGTTTTTTCCTTTTCCAGGTACAGGAGAACACACCTGAACAACTTACTCTGTAGGCTGCTTTCCCTCCCAGTTAACCCCTTAGAATCACAATTAAAACAAAGCACGTTTCCAGGGAGGCCTTCCTTCACAAACTCCTTTCCTAACCCCAACCTCGATCTGCTATAGGCTGCAGGTTTTTAAAAGGCTGGAAAGCAACCAAGTTATCTCTTTATCCCAGGCTATGATCTAATTGCTCCATCAGTCCTGAAGGGAAACTCAATGAGGTTTTTCTCTGAACTTGTTCATAAAAACAAGTCAGAAGTACGGCATGCAGTTAGTTTTGCCTTTTGGTCGCTTACATTTAGTAGGTATAGTATCTTACATTAAAATGCACACTTTTCCTCAACATTTTTCTCCTTATGGTTAGTTTGATTTCAACTAAATTTACAAACTCAAAAATAAATCATTGGAAATTAAGGCACTGCAGTCCTTCATTGCATCGTCTTGATACTTGTAGCTGACAATTCACTGACTTTTAATGGGAACATTTTACAGCAGAACAGATGGAGAAAACAAAATAAATGAACTCTCTTTGGCTCGATAAAAATCAGTGCAGTGTAAGCAAAAAGGATCAAAAATCATCTCAAGGAGTAGGGGGGTGGAGACTCTAAAAACAGCACCAGAACTTTTATGTTTTATTTCCAGCATTCGCTAATCTTTGATGAACAAACCCCTCCAGCTTAGCTGTAAGGAGGGGATGAAATCCTGGCCCTGCTGAAATCACGCCAGAACACTTAGCAACTTCAATGGCATCAGAATCTGACCCCAGGGTGCTGCGGTGCCACTGCTTCCACACACATTCCAGTACATTTGAAATGCACAGAAGCATCTCACCAGAAACATGTCAGCTGTTTAATTCCAAGCAGCACTCACAAGCAGTTTGGGCCAGGAAGCAAATAAGACTGAAGCTTATGTTCCCAGCTTACTACTCATTTTCCAACCAGCTGTGATGAGGAATATGGTCATAAGAACCCCTACCTGAGTCCTGTCTTGAAGGGCAGAATGGAGGAATGTGTGATACTGATGTCTAGAGCTGTGCATTAATGTACTGTCATCACCATCTGTGCAGAAAGACCTGGGAGAACAGAGCTGTCAATAATAGCTGTGTTTCATATGTTAAAAGCTGCAGGTTTTTAAAAAAGTAAAGTTCTACTTAGCGTGAATTTTGCTTTTAGGCTTCTGAGTTGTTATGGGAAATCATCTGGCATTTATAACGTATTTTAAAGGCTGTGTTCTTTTCATCTGTGTAATGCACGAGGAGCTTGGAAGATGAAGGATCTTAACTGCTATTTATTTCTGGTTATAAATATCTATTAGCAAAGCACATCAAACACTTGAGGAAAAAAAACCAGCTCAGCCAGCAGACACAGCTTCAGGCTGGATCACACCAGCACTGAGCTCCCGTGGCAGGGATGTCTGAACGGAAAAGATGTAAATTGCCAGATTTCCCTTGAAGTCAGTGGACCTATGGCTGCATCTGCGAAAGTCTGGTCCCTTCTCGTAGCACACATTCAATAGAACCGTGCATCAAGGTGGGACAGCCAAGAAGCATTTGCAAGTCTGACCCTTTCCATCAGAAGGAGAAAGGGAGCAGGCAGCAAAAAGACTGAAGCAGAAGCAAAAAATGTGGTCAGAAATTAATTTGGGATGTTTCTTTTCCTGTTCCAGAGTCAGAACAAAGCCAAGCAATGCAGAGACGCAGCAAATGAAGCAGGTGACGCTCTGTTTGGAACAGAACTAAGGTTTTTCTCAGCAAAGATCTACCAGCATTCTGATTTTGATAGAGCACCATGCAAACACCCAGGCTGGCTCTGTTTGAAGTCAGGCTTTGTAAAGTCACCTATCCAAAATTAATGAAGATTCTACAAAATGACAATGGGAGAGTCATCTACATTTACTGTCCTTTGTGGAAATGCAAGTCTCCTTTTATTAAAGAATTTATAGAAGACCTCCTTTAGGGACTTCACCCAGGAAGGAAAGCTTTTTCAGAAGCAAGTTTGAAAGCACAAAAGAATGATGCTCAAATTGCCCCCAGCCAGAACACATCAAATACATAGTCCCCAAGTTCCCAGAACCTGAGCATGGTAGCATCTTCCAGCCAGAAACATGGTTGTATGTCCAGCAGGACAGGTCATCAGACATCTGAGCTGGCTCGTGAGTTCAGACTTGTCCCTCACTGCTCACGGAAAAGTTTACACTAAATCTCATGGCTTCCCTGGCTGGCTCAGCACAGAAAGAGCCTAAGGATGCTCAGTGCCCAAGCAAGGTCTAAGTTCTTCACCTCTGATTTGCATTATCTCCACTGTAAAGTTTACAGATGATCTGCAAACCATGTAGAGAGAATCCTTAGTTTAGTGTAAAGTTGCAAAGAAAAAAACCAACTACCCCTGCGGCCGAGCAGTTTCAAGGTCCTGCTTTCTTGTGAGGCTCTGGCAAACCACGGCCCAAACCATGAGAGCCACAGCCAAGTCCTAATGGGAGGAAAAGAGAGACCCTGTATCATATTTCTCCTAACTGTTCAGCTTCTATTATATGTGTCTGTGTTTGCAGAGAACGTGTACAAACAGAACATCGAGCAGCTGGATAAGGTCAGGACAGAGTGGGAACAGGAACATATCAAAACCTGCGAGGTAAACATTGACTTTTGCAGCGATATATTTGTGCACTCTTCATTTTATCCCACTTGCAGATATCAGTCTAGGACCTGAGATACCATCCCAAGGGTTTTGCTGTTTGCTCTATGTGGAATCTCAGTAGATGTCTCAAAGATTCTGTAAAACCTAGAGCTGATTTAGACATAGCTGCTAGCAGTCTCACTTGCTTACACTCTCCTTGCTTGTTCAGCACAATCACGTAAATGTAAAGGAGGGGAATAAGTGCAGAGGGTGGAAAAGTAGAGCAATGTATGAACCAGTGCAATCTATTTGCAAGTATTTTTTGCTAGTCTTCACCCATAACATAAGAATACATTAGCTTTATAGAGTCATAGAATCGTTAATGTTGGAAAAGACCTCTAAGCTCAGACAGTCCAATCGTCAGCCCAACCCCACCGTGCCTGCTAAACCATGTCCTGAAGTGCCACATCTACATATTTTTTGAACAATTCCAGGGATGGAGAATGCACCACTGCCCTGGGCAGCTTCTGCCCATGCCTGAGAACTCTTTCGGTGAAGAATTTTTTCCTAATATCCAAACCTCCTCNCCAAAACTGAACCCAGGATTCGAGGTGCGGCCTCACCAGCCCTGAGTGCAGGGGGACAATCTCTGCCCTGCCCTGCCCTGCTGGCCACACCAGGGCTGATCCAAGCCAGGATGCTGGTGGCCTTCTTGGACACCTGAGCCACTGCTGGCCCATGTTCTGCAGCTACTGACCAACACCCCCAGGGACAATCATCTATCACAGCCAAGATAAGGTTGTTTCTCAAATAACTGCTCTGTAAAAAACCATAATTTCAATGCAAAATAAACAGAAATGTAGACATGAAAATTATTTTTTAGTTTTAAAACACTAATTTCAAAAATTCAATTAATCCATTCAAAACAAACAAACAAAAGATTCCCTTTAGATTATGCTTCGCAAGAGTGGCTTTTTGTTCTAATGCAGGGGAGGTTTGGTTGGTTGGTTTTTACTCTCACAAGTTCAGTGGAGATTTAAAGTAACATTTTCTGGCTAAACTAATCAGTATGTACTGTAGCATTCTGAGAGCAAAGATATCCAGGCTGCTCAGGATCTTTATTTTGCATAGCACTTCATATTCACCTGCAAGAATATTTGCTCTTTGCCTTGGGGTAATCTTTTAATTGAAAGGTGGTGGTGGAAGAGTTTCTATTTCCATTATGCTGAGGATGAGATTTGCACTTGTTTTGCGCAACAATTTACAGGAACTGGTTGACATCCAAAACAGCCACATTTGGTCGTGCTAATCCTTCAAATACATTTGCCCATCTGCTAAAGCATGATTTTGCTATGTTTACTCATTGCAGGCTTTATTTCCACATAAAATAAAACACCAGGAGCATAGCTTTCCAGTTTTGTGCTTCCTCCTAAATACTCCATATCTAGGAGAACTGGGAAGTCCCATGACCGGCACAGCAGCCTTTCCATGGGAATTGTGCCAGGCCTTGCCAAGATGCACATTTTCCCTCTTCTCAAAAAGCCCACAAACAAGCTAAGCGTTCCACAACCCAACACACTTCATTCCTCCCACATGGCTAAATCCTGAATAGCCCACAGAGCCTGTGGCCTGCCTGCTGCGCGGTTCAAAGCACCTCTCAGGAAGAAATGGCATCTTTAACGCCTTCTTGTAAAAGTGCTTGGAGATGGAAGAACTGATCGATTTTTTGAGGCATTAAAACTAGTAACCAGTACAAAGCAGCTTAAGATCCCAAACTTCTGGCTGCAGAGCAGGGAATCTGGAAGTGCTGAGGTTGCTTAGGTCTCTAGCTGAGCACTGGACATTCATAGCTTGAAAATCGTGGCTAACAAGTGGGAGCACTGGGACGACCTTCATAATGGGGGCTGTGCCATATTCCTTGGCATGAGACACCCAAGGTCACCAGCAGTCTGTGGCACAAGGCAATGGACACAAGGGATGTGTCTAACTGTATTTCCCAAAGGGCCTGACGAGCCCAGAGTCACTTCCCTCTGGTGAGCTGCATTTCCTGACAGGGCACCATTCACCTGGAAACCTCCCAGCCAGCTCTGGTGCCATTTCAGCAGCCCCTGAGGCTGCAGCCATAGGCTTTTTGTTCAGAATGGGTACTGAAATATCCATTCTACATCCTTCAAGTTCTCTTTGAAAGCTTTTTCTCTAAGAAACTGGTCCCAGTGCCAGCTGCCGCCTTTGACAGACTCTTTTTTTCCTGATTTTTTTAAGATGGTAATATATTAGATGGTAGGCAATGTACCCAACTGAATGTTCTGCTAAATATTATATACATTTGTGTTGTTCTGGACATAGTTACTATCAAACGGAGATGGAAACAGATGGTTGGAAGCATCTGAGCTTTTCACACCTCATAGAAACCCAAAAATCGATATTCTACTTATAACAGCACAACTTGGAGATTGGGGTGGTTGGGTTTTGTTGTTTTATAAGAAAGAGTTTATCTGCCTCCTCCCCCAGCTCAGTTCACACTTCTCCCCTCTCTTCTCCCTGCATTCTTCCCAAGCTGTGCAACAACACGAGAAAATCAGACAGATGAAGGAAGGGAGTGAACTCTGAATAAAGAAAAATGCCTTCTTGTTACCACGAAAATATCCTTAGGAATGAACAGAGGCAACTCATGGAGCCTCAAATAGATTCAAAAGATAGAAGGTTGGAAAAGCATTTCAGAAGGCAGAGATGGATACTTTTGGCTCTACAGCTACCACAAATACAACCCTTTTATGCCAGTGCTTAACTGATCTGCTAAACATTGAGATTTCAATTTGATGGGCAGACAGGGACCCTGACTCTGAAATTCTTGGTAATAAAGCTAGTGGTCAGATCCAGACCCCAATTCCTCTCCTCTGCTTTATTTTTGTTTATAAAACACAACCTTAACTTGGTGCAATCAATTAAAACAAATTCTTGATCATGAACAAGTAGATGTAGTTTCTCCAGTACCTGAAAAGACGTCATTTACTAAAGCTCCTTCAGAACGGTCTGCAGGCTTACAAACTTGGCCCAGGGAAGCCCCAGCCCTGTCGCTGTCTGCCGTGCAAATAACTACCATGAAGCTGTGTCATTTCTCCTCTTTGTCTTTAGGTCTTCCAGCTCCAGGAGTGCGACCGCATCACCGTTCTCCGCAACTCACTGTGGGTTCACTGCAACCAGCTCTCCATGCAGTGTGTAAAGGATGACGAGGTAGGGACACTCACCAAGCAGCTGCAGGTGCAGAGGAGGAAGAGGAGGAGCGAGAGTGCTCTAACAGCACAGAACTAGCTTGCCCTTCTCTGCGGGTGCTGCCTGTCTCCAGCGAGCTGGCTGCTGTGCATATTCAATGTGTGTGTGGGTATCCTCAGTCTAGCTTGTTCCCTCTAGAAGTCAAGTAGATACGTGCCTGGATGTAAATGATCTGTGTCACACTTGGTGACACCTGCACATCTCCTCTCAGTTTGTTGAGGAATGCTCCCAGCTACCAGGATACTCAACTGAGTGCATGTGGGCTCAGACACATCTTTTGGAAAGGCACCCATGGTCTCAAAATTGGAAGACATGAGAACACACTGGATTTGACTTTGAATGGTTGTTTACTCCTATTTATTTCTTTATTGCATTGAAAAGCCCTGGGCTGCCTTCATCCTCCTCTCTTTAAAGAATATCCAGAGCACAAATAGTGTTTACAAGAATGTTCATATGGGGACAGGCCAAAAGATCCATTCAAGTCAGACATCTATCACGTACAAAGTGTCTCTTAACGGGAAAAGTATTACAAGAGCATTAACTCTTAATCCATTGTGAGATGTTTAAAATCAAATTAAATTCTTGAATTGTTTTGTAGCTGTATGAAGATGTTCGGGTAAGCTTGGAGAACTGCGTTGTAGAGTCAGACATAGACTACTTCATTAAGACCAAAATGACAGGAACACAGCCTCCAGGTAATTATTCCTATTGGTCTTGCCAGATGAGTCACTGGTGAGGCTGAGGCTGCAGTTGTGCAGGACACATCCTTTGGAGGGGCCACCAGCTGGAGGAGTTGCTGCTCTGGCCATTCATTCCCGCCCACTGTGGCTCACTTACTCCTCACTGTGCTGCCATTGTCCCTTGGGTAGCTTTAAGCTGAACGATTCACATTAGAAACAACCCTCCAAAGAAGAAACTGAAGTTATTTTGGCTTTTCAGCCAGGCTCATTTCACAGTACAGCTGAACTGACACTGCTGAGGAGGTGGCAAACTGCCTTGCAGAAATGGCAGCCTCCATTTCCTGCAGTGCTGACAAGTCAGAGCCAACTTAACGTGCAACTGCACCTTGGTGTCCCCTTGACAGAGCTGCTGCCTCTTCATTTGCTGCACAGAGAAGACCTGACTTTGTACTCTGTTTTGTTCTGCCTGCCCAGTGGGGAATAACATCTTTTTTCCTCCCAGAAAGTTGTTTGTGTAAAGGCCAAGACCCTGGTTGGGGGAAACTTTGAATGAAATTGGCTTTGCTCCAGCATGCAGACGCAATGTAAGGTTCACAGACCGTCCATTCAAGCCAAAGCAGCCTTTTCATCGACCTCAGTGGTCACAACCTCTGGGCTGGAATGGAGACAGGGACAGCAAGAGCTAAGAGCAGCTGTTAGACAAAAACGTGCTGCTCCAGGGTAGGAGTTCTCTGAACAGGCCACCAGAAAGGAGGCTATCTAACGCGTGACACAGCCAAAACCAAACCACACCCTCTTACCGCAACAAGCAATACAAGATATTTATAGACTGAGTGACTGCTTGTACTTCTGTGCAGCTGCTGCAGTAAACAAACACTCATAGCCTTTGTAAAAGGAGAGAAAATTTCCCATTTGATCCCTTCATTAACGCCTATGCCAATTATTTGCCTTTTAAATCTGTGCACAGGTACTGTTTCAGTTCCACCCAGTGCTGCCTCTAAGAGGAAATCCCATTAGTACGTCCTCACCAGGACCAAGGGAGCTCACATCCATTTCGAGGGGGGAATAAGCTATATTGGCATAAGGAAAGTTTATACTGATAAAAACCTTCCATGTCAGGAGTTGTACAGGTACAAATACCAGCACCACGGACACTCTGTCCCAAGGGGTAATTATCTCATAGAGGAGCCGCTTACACCTTTTGATTCAGTGCAGAGCTTGGAGCCGGCAGCAATCACATCTTCAGAACCTCTTCAGCAGAGCTGGGTGCTGCCACAACTCAGTGCTGAGCTATCTGAGGCCTGGTTTTCACTCAGCCTTTCTGTCATTACACCTATGATGTTTAAGAATTGGGATCTGGAGAGTTTTTTGAAACAAATATATTGATACTGGTGCACCAGATGCCATTTTGCTGCTATAGATTATTGTTCTTCACGTAGGGGTTTAAATTCATTGATACAGGAGCATTTACCAAAATAAAACCTACATTTTGACTGGCAGAAGGGAGGACTGTGCCTTGCAACACTGTGAAATAACTTCTGTATACTAAGAAATTTGTAATTCTCAGCTAGGCATTTTTTCTATGTGAGATTTCTCATTCTTTGGTCACCTAGGCAATTTTCTGCAAGCAGCTCTTTGCTTTGTCAGGACTCATTTCTAATAAGAAATAGGTGGGGAAAACCCTTGAGAGTCTTATGAAAGGAAAAGAAGTCACAGAACTTGCTTTTTCGTTAGATTCTTTTTTTGTCACCTTCTAGAAGGTGACATATTCTGGCAGTAACACCCTGGTCCCTCCGCAGATCTGGCTAATGAGCTTGCACAGTAGCTGGCGAGCACAGTGAACTGCTAATCTGTTTTATTATTAGCAAAAGGCAGGAGGGAACCCATGTGTGGTTTTGCATTGTGTAGCAGGACGCCTTCCTCCTGACCAAGCCTTTGGGTTTCTTGATGCTATTGCTCACTCCCCTCTTCTGCCTAATCTTACCTTGCATTACAGACTAGAAACTATACCCAGGTGACAGTCTAGAAAGGTGATAGGAGACCATTGAACTGGTCAGAAAAGTCCCTAATTACTCAAAATCTTGATTGTAAGGATTCTTCACAGTCATTGGCTATATATGCTAGGTCTGCTTACGATCTCGGCTGACCCAGTGTGAGAATGTCAACACAACCTTTAGCCCAACTCTGATGTCTTTTGTAATTTGCTGGTATCAGAACTGAGATAATGTGCTATCAGGGACTGCACTCGTGTTTGTTTGGCTTCAACACAGACAAGGCAGAAAGGGTGTGTGGCCACCAGCACTAAGCAACTACACTGGGAGCAGCGAGATGAAAAATAAATAAATCCATCTGTAACCATTTAATCTGTAAAGCCAGAGCTGGAAATGGTCCCAATTTCACCTTAATGACACCATAGGGGAGAGTGAAGGAACTGTAACATAACTGTGTCTGAGAGAACAAAACTCAAATATCTCTGGGTCTCTGAGGTGGACGGGGGAGATGCTCAAACACAAGCACAGACCAGGAAATTGCTCATTACTGCTGCTGGCAACAGTGTGCAGAAACCTCCAAAGATTCCTCACTCCATACATTAAGAAAAAAGAAACAAAACACACTGCAGCCAATTGTACAGAGAACATGGTCCCAGGCGTACAACAACATGCTCTGCTCCCTGAAATCCTGAGCTTTAAGGTAACAGTCATGGAGGAAACCACCTTCCTAACCAGGGCTAGGCACAGCTATTGGAATGGTTCTTCAGGATGGTGACTGTGCTTGTCTCAGGGCAACCATGCCTTTCCACCAAGGACATGGCTGCTTCCAAGCACTTCTTTGGCTTTTTCCAGTCCCCAGGTCCTTCTGAGCTGCTCCAGCCACCCAACAAGCGAGTGCAGATAGGTGTTGTATTGCTGTTTGCTCAAGCAGCCCCGATGGTTGCAGCTGGTGGGGAGAAAAGAGCTTTGCCTGTTTGAACGTCTCATTTTTACTGTGTGTGCTGTTGCAGACGCAATAGGCTATGAGAACTACTACAGCAGAGAAGCAAACAGAAGCAACAGCAGCCCAACCCAGTCCTGTGGGATGATGAAGAGGTGAGTGGCAAACTTTGCTGCCCAGAACAGGTATTTCTCCATCTGAACAGCAATATGCAAAGACAGGAAACAGAGGAAGAGTTTTACTTCCTTTATTGTAGCGGAGTCAGCTACGTATCGATAAATGTAATTTGACAGAAGAAGTAAACTTATTAAAACTAGAATCAGAGTAATTTTGCCACGGTCTAGTGGGAAGAGAGACAGGGGACAAGTTCATTAAACAATTAGTTGGCCAGCGATGGATAGCAGTCACTTATTTCCTCCTTCCTAGTGCGTCACAGCACACAGCAACAAACCCACTTTATTGGAGGAGGGCAGAGGTGAATCTTGCTGGGAGCACAGGCTGGGACGAGCTGTCTGTTTGGGCAATACCTCCTGGCACACGGCACTGCCCAGCAGAACAAAGAGCTGCTCTCTGTGTCCACACCAAAGGAAAAAACACTTAGAGGAATAATCGCAGTGATTAGGGAGGCAATTTTTCTTTTTCTGATCGCTTTGTGCTGGGAAATGCTGTAACATGGATGCAGTTATACCAGCAGAAAAGCACAGTAGATCTACTGTTTTAAATATTTTAAACTGTCTGTTTCACAGTGGGAATGGCATCATATTTAATGCAGAAGAGCTTTATGTTTTGACAAGCCTTATTATATGGTGAAGACAAGGAGTGGGCTGTGATCTCCCATTTAAAGTGTGGTCCAGGCTTGCTAGCGAGCTGATAAGGCTTATACATAATACTTAGATTTTCAGTCATAAACCAGATCTTCTACAATAATGAATTCTAATGCTGCATCCTGTACAGTTACAGAAGACAATTGTACTGCCATTTAGAATACAATCGTGCTCTGCATGGGCAAGCAACCTAGGGACTCAGACTGAGTTTTTCATAAACTATGGAGTTTGGATGTCCATTTCCAGCTACACTGAGTGTTCAACAGCTGAAAAATCAGACCCTTTAAATACACCTTAAGCAGGCAAAGCCATTTTTAGCTATGCTTGAGAATCCTAACCCACATTCTTCTTAGTCTCCAATACCCAGCTGTGATACAGAAGATAACTAGGGCTGGATTAAAACCTGAGATTTGACTTAAATTCAGTTTTTAGACAGGCTCGTTATAAAAGCCTTGTATTTGAAATTGAATCAGTTTTCCTTAAAGATAAAGCATTGGTAATCTCTTACAAACAATTGATAACTCTCATCATATGAACAATGTGAAATAATTAGAGTTTTGCACCATGAGCCATGATCAACAACAAAACACCACCTGATGCATTTTGTGCACAATTTAGTGATGGCTGATGGTTCAGCATTCTGCTGCATTTTTTAAAAATATTTTTTTAACTGAAAATAAATATATCTCCAGCATAAATGAAGACAGCCACAGGAAGGGGTGACATCTACCCAGTGCTGCAGCAGATGGAAGGAAGGCTGAGTCAGACAGCTGAGACGAAGGAATGCTCATACCCAGTCCTGTGCACTCATTTTGTCCTTGGTTCTCTCGGTTGTGCAGATTCTCCGGACTACTGCATGGAAGCAGCAAAACCACCACGGAGACGGCCGCTCCCTCAGCCCCTCCTATTGGTATGCCTCTTCAGGAAATAAGTTTACCAGATGTGTTTGTTTTAGATCACACTGCTAAATCAAGCTTTGACATGGAGCAGAAATGGTACAGCAGATATTCTCATGTTGCCAGCCAAAAGTAAGAAGAGTCAGGGAACATTTTGTTTGGATCTGTATTAAGCAAATTTCCCAGTTTAAAGTGCCAAATAAGATCTATAAAATATAATCTTCAAAACTTCTGTCTAGGCAAGGGGGAACTGTACATTCAGATGAACATAGTCTGACTTAGTTTTCTCCTAAGTTAGAATACATCACCTCTAAAAAGCCCAAGAGAATATCCAAAGCTTTTAACAGTCCAAGTCCGTGACTTAGGAATACAGACATCCATCTCATTTCACAGTCACACTGTCTTATCGTAACCCTTGCAAAGAGGCATTTATGAGACAACATCTAAAAGACAATACTCTGACCAGGCAGAAAGTAACAGCTTATGACATTTTTATCGGTTTGATTTAAAACAAAAACATTTTAACTGTGATTCTTGCCTGAAGAAAATAAAAGGCTGGTTTAAAACAGCTTTAGAAAATGCCCAGATTAATCTCCTTCATCAGACCGGCCTGCTGGGGCACCCAGAAACGAAGTCCAGACTATCTTACTTGTTGCATTTGGTGCTCAGGCAGGGGAAATTCTCCTGTGCCATCAGCATCAGCTGGACCTGCCAGGCACCAGCTTGGGCATGGGCATGTGTAGAGCAATGCAACATCGAACAGCTGAGGGTAGTCACTCCTCCTGAGTTTCCTTAGGCTGGGGACAGGATGAGAGAGCATACCCTGATCCTGGACAAGATCCTCAGGAACGGCAAACACTGGGTGTTCAGCTTTTTCAACTGCTTCCATGCTTGTTTTTCAAAATCTGAAAAACTAAACCAGGACAACTAAACCAGGGACCGACTGTGGGAAGGTACAGGCATGCCAGCCGCTCACTGCACTGTCACAGCACTATCAACCCACCCAGCAGTCATATGTGGGAACCTTCTGTTTGCCCCAATGGCAGGGGAAGCTCCCAGGCAGATGCTGGGAAGGATAAGAGGTTTCTCTAGTTATGACAAGCTGGGTTAAAATAACATCTTCCAAAAAAAGTTGTGTCAGTGACAAATAGCTGTCTGGGAACTATGGGAATTACCAAAATATGCCTGGTGACCCAGTGGCACAATACTTTCAGTTTTTCTCAAGGGAAAAAGAAAAACCCTTTGTGAGTCACTGAACTGCTAGGATTTTATACCACCAGTAGTAACCATTTTAAACCAGTTTAAACACAGCATGTCCCCCTGTGGACCATTTGGATTGTGCTTTAGCAGGATAAACATTCTTCCCAACCTGGATGAGGCTAAAGCTAGTTTCTAACCACCCACAAAGTTCAATAGCTGTATTGTCACCCACAATCAATGGGACACAGTTCTTGTGCAAGACTCTACCTACAGCTCACAGCAGGCTTTCTATACATGTACATCTCCAGACAGAGAGAGAACAGGAACTCTTGTATTTGTGAACTCTTGCATATGATCCCATGCATTTATAAGCAACTGAACTCTTTGTTTCTGTGTGGTTTGTTCCCCCCTCTCAGCTGAGAAAACAGACGGAGTCTATGCATCCATTTTTGTAAATGAACAAGCTGGAATCATGTCATCACAGCATTACAGAGTACTTTATGACTACACAGCTCAGGTAACAAAAGGCTTCAAACTAAGTATTTCATAGAATCAGAGTTAAATTAGGTGGTGTTGGTCCAAACATCTTGGAAGTGTTAATTCTGTGAAGAAGGTGTTATCTTTCCTGCACAGGCAGAGACAGGGGATTATTGGTCAAGGTCACACGCAGAAGCCAGGAATCCTAGCTTCTGGCACACAATGCAGGACAACACTGTCTCATGATGAAACAATAATTTTTTTTGTCAGTGATTACACACTGGCATGCTCTACCTCTCCTAAATTAGTGCTGAGCTGTTACAGCCTCCTTCTAGAGATACAGGGGACTGCAAACACAAGGAAAACTCTATTATTTTAGGAGGTGATGGTTAAGTATGCAGCATTGTGCATTCTGAACTTGCATCTCTTGTGCAAAGTTCTTCTAGAGAAAATGCCTGCAGAACCCCACTGTAAGAATATGTGACAGATTATTATCTAGCAGCTCTTCTCCATTTGATTGCACTCATTGCCTGGAGAGCCTTGCTCCAGCTTAACACACTGGCTTCAACGGAGGTGCTCTCTATTCTGAAGAGGACTGAATCCCCATAAATGACACTGTTCCCCAGTACTTCTGTATTGCAAGTTGCAGCATTAGAGTGGATGTGGTCCATGTACCAAAAGGTTGTTACAAAGAGCAACTTGCATCCTTAACCGGGATACTGAACTCCCAGCCTCAGACCTATCTAGGCATAGTACCATTAGGAAAAGGTTATGGATGGACTGGCTATGAATATTTTCTTATTCAGATTGACTCCAGACCTTCTTGGATCCTTGCTAAACCATTAGCTTCCCCAAATGGAACTTCCACATTTTAACTGCATGGCAGTTTAAAGGGTCTTTTTATTAGCTTTAGATTAGTGGAAGGAGGAGCATCCAGGAGGTCTCACATTGCAGTCCAAAGAGACCCTCACACCAAGGGACTTGCCATCAACAGCCAACATTGAAAAGATGCTGGCATGTGACAAGATCAGCCAGATAAATTATGAAAACAGAGAAGGGACTGGAAAAGAGCATTTTCTTTTAGATACAGCAGTGTTCTGACACCTTTTATTTTCTGTTGTTTTGCTTTGTTTTAATCCCTCTTTTGTTACTTCCCTGAAATTTCATCCAAGCACAGCTGAAAGTACCTCGCTGTTAGTGGCAGTTCCCCTGAGGAGACTGCTGAATCCCTCTGTCAGATCCTTACTCCAGGAGTTGTCTTAAAAATATGACACGTGGATTTTCCCTGCTGCGAAAAAAGCCTGTTACTTCTTTTAGTATATGGTATATTGAGGCCTTTCACTTTTTGAGTCCATTCTTACCTACTCAGGTACATTAAATTTAGATTTAGCTGATGCATCAAACATATGTGGAAGCCTCTCTTACCCTGTTTTTCCATTTTACCACGCTGCGGGTAGCAAAGTGGTTTCCTATGGAAAATAGAACAGCACCACTGAACAGGTTGATCGCTGCCCGAGAGCTCAGCGATAGCTTTCTTGCAACTACTCCATTTGTCTCAGAGATAAAAGTCACCTATCTCAGGAAGAGTCGCTGTTCCTGTGCTGGTCACTGTTGTTCTGCATGAAAAGAACTGAGAGACCTATTTACAGCCTGGATTAGCAGAGACACTGTTATCATCTCCCTCAGGATTTAAGCTGTGCACTGTTTTATTTAGCAACACCTGCAGACTATGAAACAGTCACGGTTAGCTGGTTAGGACAGTTGTATTTAACCCTTTCTGGCCTTCCCTAACAGTTAGTCAAGGTGCTCAGGAGGCTGAGGAAATTTGAGGATCTTAAGAAAAGTTTAATCCCTCACTGTGTGGTATATTTCAGGCTCATTCTCAACCAGAAGGACACTAGCAGACTGTTGATGAAAGGCAGTGTGAAATCAGCCCACCAGATCTCTGCTTAAGGCTCTCCTGTGCTCTCAGGCTAACCACATTTCCTTTCCCTCTCTGTTTCAGAACATGGATGAACTGGACATCAGGGAAGGAGACACTGTAGTTGTCATTGAAGAAAATGAAGATGGCTGGTGGACAGTAGAAAGGAATGGACATCGAGGCTTTGTGCCAGGGTCTTACCTTGAAATGCTTTGATGAAAAGAAGCCCCACTCCTCAGACTTTAAAAATATTCTATTACTGAAATCCAACAGCACACAATGTTTGCTTTGGCTGACCGAGGGTAACCCATAATATTGTCTTCTACAATTACCAGTCAGGAAATAACCACTGATCATGCTTTCCTCTTCCTTCCTCCAGCTCTACCCCAGCAACTCCTGGCCTACACTGTCTGCAAACATCACCTTCACCTTAAGAGACTAGGGCTTGTGTTTCTTTACCACAGTTCCCCTCAGCACACCATGCTGCCATAAGTGCCGCCAAGCCTGGTGAATCTGGGAGAAAAATCCTGCCCAGAACTTAACTGCACTGAAAGAAAAAGATCAAGGAAGTAAGGGCTGTTTTTTTCTAGGGTGGAGGAGCCACCCCCACAGTCACATCAGCCAAGTTCTCTGCCATGGATCCAGTGAGAGATCCCCTTCTCTCACTGCGCAGCCTACACAAGCATTTTTGCCAGTGGGGTGGGAAGCACACTCAGAACGCAGAAAGCTTTGATGTCGCAGGGTCTTAGCCGCGCAAGGCCAGGAAGAAGCTCTCTTAAGTTCCTTTTAACAGCCCCCTTACAGCACATGGGTAACCAGGGAGAAAGGTGGGGACCCTGCATCAATGAAAACACAAAACCCCATGTATGCAGCTGAAGGACAAAGGTACATGAGTAGAAAGACTCATAAGGCACTCCACATCACTGCCCTCTCCTCGTACAATGAAATCCGTCCATGGCTCTGCTTGGTGCTGAATTCTGGGGCAGCAAAATACAGACAGATAATGAGCCCAAGGCTTGCTTTTGCCTTGGTTAGATGTTTTCCCTGACACCTCCCCAAGATTTTTCATGTTTAAAACAACAACCACCCCCCCAACAAATAAACAAAGCCTCCAGCAGGGCTGCACCGCCCTGATCCCTCTCCTCTGAGCACCAGCAGGAATTACCTCCTCAAGCAATCTGCATACCCTGTCACCGCTGCATCCTCCTTTCAGCTCCTCTGCCTACCTGGCTAAGCCTCTCTTTCTCTTCTGCCCACAGGCTTTTCTGTCTCTAACTGCTGTCCACAGCCTGTGTCTCTGGGACTGCCTGCACAGACACATCCTGATTCCTTTCCAGGCACTTTTAATGTGCTTGTTCTTCATAAACACTCTTCAGAGAAGTCCCACTGTGCAGGTTCACTATATTTCACAGATTTCTGCTCTATCAGTCTTTCTGGGTTAGTACTTAAGAATGTTTCCAACTGCCACTGTGCTTACCAAGAGATCAATAGATACCTTCTGCCACTCCTCCCTTTTCATTATTTTGAGATGGTTAAAAAAAAAAAATAAAAATTGGTGATTTAATCTGAAGCAGAGCGTGCTATTTCTGGGGGCAGAATGACCTTGTTTGCCAAGGTTTCAGGCGAATTAAAGTGAATGAAAACGAATCAAATCACTACTCAAAAGGCATGGAGCAGAGGGGAACTGTTAGCTGGGACACAGCAGGAAAGACAAAGAGAAACCTAGAGAGAAGTAAAAGCCATAACGGTCAACTAATTATTCCTTAAATGAAACAGAATGAAGGCCAGAGGCACCTGCAGTACCTTATTCTAATTTCTTGTGTCAAGAATGGAATAAAAGTTCATGCAGGCCCTTTTTCTTTAGTTCCCTGCAGTCTTTTATGCAGGTACACTCATCCTTTCCACTCTTCTCCGCAAGTTATTATGCAGCATATCTGCATCAGTGCTGAAGGGCTCTCAGTACCTCACTTAGCAGAGGAACTGCAGGAACTTGAATGGCATTTAAGGCACTAGGTGACACGATCAGCTGTGTGCATTCAGGCTGAATATCTTAAAAACAAGTTTCTGTAACCAATTCTGAACTGAAGTCGTGGAAAGATTGTCCACAACAGCCTTCAACCACGCCACTGCACTGTCAGTGTAGCTCTCAGAGACAACTACAACATCCCTTGTTATGTACAGCATGAAAGGAAGCCTAAAGTATGAGAGTTCTGATATATTTTATTCTTAAACACTCAGTCTTCCACAAAGAGAACTGTAACAAACCAACAAATAAATAAATTTATGTAGGATTTTTGTAAATTATCTTAACCAAAGAGAAAAAAATAAAGTATTGAGATGCATCTCCTCTAATTATGTGTGACATGTGCGTTTTGCTAAGATTCTTTGCTTCTCTGGGCACCTAGACAGCCTCACACAAGACTCTGCAGCACCCAGTTCTGGTTACCCTCAAGTCCTGTCACAGATCATCTTTGCTTACCCATATCATATGGCCCATGTCACTGAGAGACAGCTGGTGGAATGGCAGCCGCTGTTTCTAATCCACATATTTTTTCTGTTAAACTTAGGAAACTGGTTTCCTTTCTATCTGTCCCTTCTTCTATCTAGTAAATATCGTTGTAAGAGGTTGTACATCTTTTGAAATCTACCCAGTGTCACAGCACTCAGGTCTCACACGCTCCAGACCGCTCAGGAAATTAAAAAGCAGCAGCAATGTTTTCTCACGATTCTTCTACTTTACATCGAAGAATTTGGCTGATAAGTAGTTACCAAGCCATATCTCAGCAGTTTGTCATATCAGTGTGGCAGTACTTGTCAGAAGTAGCACAAAGATATCAAGAAATACCCACGCCTGCTGAGTACAGCCACATTTTAGGTGACATCCACCCCCTGCTAGTGGGAAAAGCAGGAAGGTCAAGTGTAAGTTACTGCCTTAATAACAAAGTGTTTCCTCTCCAGTTTTGTAATACTTGGGCAATAAAACTGAAGCATTCAAGTAACCATTTATTTTTCAGGTAAGAAAGGAAACTATAATGGGCCTTTTATAATGGGAAGCATTCTTAAACTAAGATCCGATATTTTGGGTTGAAATCCTTCTTAGTCAAACACTTTGGAGAAGCCTCCACTTTCATTTTGACTACTAATTTTTGGCAAGAAAGTGCCAAGCAACACATAAGGACAAAAGAACAGTGGCAAAGTTGCATGTCTGTCAAGTTAACTCCTATGCCATCGCATGCTCACTGTAAGCAGGCTGTCTCCTTACTGACACTGCCAATGGGTGGGTTCACATACAAGAGGCTGTTCCTAGAGAGCAAGGAACATGCTTTTGCCAGCTGCTCTGCAAAAGGAGCACCTTGTTACCTGCCTACTGCTTGTGTATGTACATACTGACAGTTTGATTAAAGAGAAGTTACGAGTGTTACTGAGCTGTTTTTGACAGCACTGAGGGACTTCAGGGTGCACAACACACAGCAGCTGATGGACTGGGTTTTGTAGGGGAACGGATACTTGTGCAGAGTAACTAGATTCTGGAAGAGGAACAGGAACTGGTGTCCTGCCTGTGACAAAGTTATTAACAAAATGACAGTGTCCCATCTACTGAGAGATAACTGAACAATGGAGAGGGCAAAGAATTTTTAGCCAAACTCTTAGCTGTTATTTATTCTCTGTAGCAATTTAATTGCAATGCCAGCTCACATTTTGGATGAGGGAAGCTCTGAGCCAGAGTTATCTCCAGATTTGCGTATTCTGGGATCACGCACAGTGCAAATGTGATCTGTTTCTAGAATGGCCAGATAATCATCCTTGCAACAAATTAGCTAGTGCACATGGGACAGTGCTCATCCTGTCCTTCTACCAGCTGCTGAAGGACAGCCGATGCCTGACCTGGCACAGAGCCGCTTGGTGCAACAGTAAGAGCACTTTTACAACCCGTCACTGCTGTGTGCCATGTGGCAGCAGCACTTCTGTCTGACACAGGGGCCCAAAAGGCAGATTTACTGTATTGGCATATTCCAATTAAAAGCACAGACTAAATTATGCTTTGAGATATAAAACTGCAATAGAAATCACTGAGACATCCTAGCAAAACCAGGAGAAATCAGATTTGACATCTTTGAAATTTCTAAGAGGAAAGACAAAATACTCCAAAACCAAGTGACCAGAATTGGGCTTACCATTTCAGAGCCAGGGGGTTCCACATATTCCTTGAAGCTAAAGAGGGTACTACAACAACTGGGAGGGGCAAAGAGAAAACAGATACCTTAAGAGCGTTTTTGAAATCAGAAGGAATTTTACTTATTAGACTTCGAAGTGCTAGTGTTGAACAGATTTGAAAACGTGAAGCAGCACACATACATAATCCCAGCTTTGTTGTCCTTACCATACTTTAACTAAACCACCGAATCCAGAGTAGGCACAGGGAGAAGTAACCAGCATGTTAATTGATGCAACACTGAATGAACTATAACTGTGCCAGTGGTGCTTCAATTTCAATTCTCTTCAGCTTTGAAATTCTGGCATTTGCTGCAGCCCCTGTTACAGGGTAAATGCACACTACAGCCAAGAAATATCATCTTAAACTTGAAAGACATTTCCTGCTTGGGATTACACACTTGGGTTATCCAAGGAGCCCAGGCTAAACCCTTTAATAAAAAAAGATAATGACTTTGTGAAGCAAAGGTGCGACTTCAAGGAAGTCATAGCTGATACCTGTTTCCCCCTGCACTGTAGGGAGTTTGCAATGCACTTCAACATTGTGAACTGAAAAATTCAGACTCTATCTAAAGATTTAGTATTGGGTGGTGGTCAGAGTAGCACCTGCAATGGAAAATCTTGTAGAAACAGAAAAAAAAATTACATTGTGCAAGGAGTGCCAGTGCTTGTTTTGCAATAGGACTGGATGGCCCTTGGGAAGAGGGTTACAAACATGAGATAAAACACACTCAATGCAGGGAGCGTGTGGGGGAGTTTAGGACGTTCCCTTCCACTTTTCAAGGGCACAAATGCTCAACAGCTGCATCTATGGAAGAATTGTTCCGAAATTTTAAGCCGAAAACAGTCCATGGGGGAACTTCTTGGGAAACTGGTGAACTTTAACCTTCCCAGGATAAGAATGTTAACGTAAGTGTGAATGTGAGAGCTTTCAATGCACTGATAGACGTGAGAAATGCTTTGTCTTTAGAGAAGGGCTGCACAGCCTCTCTTGTGTCTGAAGCCCTTGTGAGGCAGGCAGAAATGAGCGACAGTGACTTTGTTCTGCAAAGTGGCAGCTAAAGGTCTTACTACGGTCACTGCTCAATTCAGCAGTCATGGGGGGATTCAAAACCAAAGAGAAGCTCTTATTCTACAGATAGAAGAGATCTTGGGAAACACATCCTCCCTGTACTGCAGGGTCCTATGCCAGCTTTTTTAACCAACGCGCTTAACAGCAAAGACCCTAAATTTAACTTATATTTGCTGAGCCCATGTCCTGTGTCCTCCATGCATCATTTCTTGATGCAGACACCTTCATTTGCCACCCATGCATACTAACACTCCCTGACTAAAATGGTGGGCTTCAGCTTTTAAAACAGATATTGCATTCACAGTGCAAGAGCCCTTTGTAGACTGCTGGACTACTAGCAACAAGCATGCTTCCCAAAGACAGGGGGACCTCTGTGTCCTGGAAATACCAGGACTGCCTTGTTCTACAATATGTGTCAGGAAATGAAGTATTGCCTAGCACCGAGGAGGTGCTTGGTAGAGGTCTGGTACAGGACTACACAATGCAATCTTTGCCAGAGATGACTTATCCTTCTCTTATGATTATCAGAGAGCACATGAATAGTAGCCCTGCTGACTTGATTTGCTGGCAGCCTCATACAGTGACAAGGACAATAACTTCGCATCTTACCACTCCCTTTGTCCAGATGTGAAAAAAAATCAGAATTTTGTTCACAAGCTGTTTACTAGATTGACTCCTTCTTTGGTGTACAAACAGACTGCTTGCACTTGGAAGGCATCCTAAATGCTCTGAAGCCCCTCAGATATCAGTGGTTTCTTCTAGTACTTTATTTGCATGAAGAAAATTAGTTTCAGTTCTTTGGTCACAGCCTGCAGAGGTCTGACACTGCAGGAACCCTGGAAAAAGCTGAAGTTATTCTTTGGGAGGGGACAGGAACCCATTTGATAAAAGGGGCTGTTGCCTGCAGCACCCCATATCCAAGATGAAAGCAAAGCTCTCTTTGCTCTGGAGTGTCAACAGGAATAGCTCCATGGCCCCACAATGCTGTGGCTCACTAGGTTCCAGTAGCTACCCATGTTTGCATGCTTCCCTCTGGCAAAGATAAAAGCTTTGATGCGAATCCTGATCATTCAGGGTTGTGAGAAGCAGGTAAGAGCAGAAAGAGTTGTCCATTGGACAGCACAAGTTGAAACCCTGCAGAAGTGCTTCTTTGCTTGATCCAGCAGGATCACTAAGCAAATCTCAGTTGGAGTGCCAGACTTGAGCTCTGATAATCTCTCATTTGCATGGTTAAAGTTCACATCCAGCTTTGGTCTACAAAACCTGGCCACACTTTCAGGTCATGGGTAAACAGTAGTTGATGTTCATCTGCAGTGTAAATATAGCATATAAAACACAACTGAACAGCTATCCTAGAGTCGACATGGATGGAAACAACAGCTGCCACAGGCACAGGTCCAGCAGAGATTACTGCAGTCACAGCAAGGATGAAGTCGGAGGCACATGCCTAAATACGCGCCATGGAAACAAAGCCTGTCTCACGAAGGCAACTGCCATAGTGAGGATGTGAAGGAAGAGGTGAGCAAACTCTGTCTTATCTACTTCTGCCACCCCACTGAACTCACCTGGGGTGTAACACAGCCAAGGAGCAGCTGCACAGCTGCCCCAGCACTTCCCTCTCCTTCAGCGACGAACAAGTAGCCTTTGATTTCTTTGATTTAGCCTTATTTTTGAGCATTTCTACTTGTGATACGCTATACAGAAGGAAAGATGACTACAGGACTACCTTGATAGTTTCTTTCAGATATTCCTGAAAAGCATTAAAGCATGGGACTTGCACTACAATGTAGTGAGGTAATTTTAAACAGCAGCAAGAAGAAATAAAGCTCTATAAAAAAACCACCCTTAAGACAATTCTAATCCTATGTCTTAAAAAACTTTAGGTCAGGTCAGGCTTGCAGCTGTAGGCAAGCTACATTTTGGTGTGCTCCATGTGAAGCATATGCATGTTTATTCATTCATCGAGTAATGTCCTGTGCAGTCTGTGTCAAGACCTCATTGCATCTTCAGCACAGAAGGCATAAGAGCCATTGGTGAGCAGCCACTTCAGCCAAGCAGCAAGAATGAAGTGAATACACTGACAGCTGCTTGAAGATGGAAACTGGTACTCTCCGGAAACACGCAGAAAAGATCCAGCCATCTCTTAAATAAAATCCAAACCTCTCTTCCTCCCCAGACCACCCAGTACCACTAGTATTCAGCTACTAGTAAAAACAGCTTCACTGCCTAAAGTAACACTTTAAAAGCAGCTGCTAGACTTCAATGATAGCATTATCAGCATCTGACAACATAGTGAAACGTCAAAATGTAATCAGATGTACTACAATGCAATCAGTCGTACAGAGCTTCTATCAAGCCTATCCAACGGCTATCAAAAATAATTTCTTCTGTATTTTCTATGCTGTATGGTTTTACTGTAAAAGAGCTGAAATTTGGTAGACTCTGCACTACAGAATTCGAGTGCATCAGATGAAGCATGGGATAGAAACACCCTATATGCTGTATATTGCAAAAAGTTAGATAGAAGAAAGCTCTTGGGAGCAGTCAGATACAACTAAAAACCATTACATTCTGTTTTCAAAATGTGGCAGGATTGCCCTATACCCAGCTACAAGACAGACAAGAGAAAATCCAAAGAACTGAAAAAGTCAGACACAGGAGTCAAAGAAAAGGAGACCCAAAATTAAACAGTCATCCCCTGTCCCTTAACAAGTACTGCAAATATGAGCATATTAGAAAAGCCAAACTACAGTGACACCAACATTCCTATCTAATGCCATCCAAAGCTTATTCTTTCAATAAGGGAAAAAAAATTCCTGATGTATCAACCTTATTTCACATGCTGCAATTTAAGTCCCTGACTTTTTCTTTCAACAGTAATAGAAAATAAATTCTTCAAATACATGAAAGTTTTCTCCAAAAAGAAAGGGAAAAACCCTGAATATTCTCTTTTGTAGCATGCTGACTTTAAAAACAGTTAATACATATGGATTCTGTCCCTGAAGAAAAAGGCAATCAATCAGTGATGCTGAAGTTGAATTAGAAATTAAGAATTCATGCTTACGGTGTTAATGAGAATGGTGCTTCAACTTAGGTTTCAAGAGTGTCAACTAGCTAGGAAACACAGGAAGAGGGGCTGTGAGAAAGATACAGATTGTAATGTGGACCAATACAGATTGTAATGTGAGCAAGTCAGATGAACATGTGGCTTGGCTAGAGCTGCAAACTAAAGCATTGTTGAGCAAACTGAACTAGTTGGTACTGGAAAACAAGGACCTATGGTGCTCCTGGCATTAATTAAGCCCAGGCTGATGCATGGGATTTTTGTCACTTGTATTAACTAGCTCCCACTGAAGCACATGCTGCCATGGCTCAGTTACCTTTGATACTTGAGCTCATCTTACACTAGCTAGTGGAGGTAACACTATACTACAGTGTATATTGAAGTCCTATGCTAAATAGGACTCAACTAGAACAGCCAAACAACTAACAACTGAAAACTTAAAGAATAACCCTTCCATCTTGCTCACACCTCACCTTTTGCTCTTCCTGGGTTTACTTTTTGTGTTGTTCACTACAACAGAGAATTCCACATTGGAAACTATTGCTTTGAATGTTTTAAAGGAGCCTGAGTTTCATTGTTGTCTCACTTCATTTAAGAGGAAAGAGTCTCAATATTGGTAACTCGGAAGCCAAAACCCTGCTTATCAGGATATTACTTGCAAGACAGGCCCGTGTTGTTCAGACTTTTCTACTGTTCTTCAATGCTTATGTGGGTCCTCGCTCATAGAAAAACACTCTCAAATTTTGTTCTAAGAGGAATCAAGGGTCTTTAGCCTAAAGCAAGAAACATTGCTCACGTGGACAGGAAGAAGCTCAGCATATCCGGGCATATTTATTACTAGTGTGTGAATATATTTACAATGGAGTAAGTTCTCATTGTATATTCACCCAGTGCTGTTCTACTTCAGCCAGTGTTAAACATGAAATGAGCCACTGGAAATGAAGACTGAATGTCAGAAGCCTGTCAGATCAATTTGCAGTTCTGGAATTCTATGCAAAACAACTTATAGACAATCCAAGGCTTTTAGCATTATGCTAATAATTCAACATTGATCAAGCTGAACCACACTGAACCCATAACAAATATTTAAGCTGTCTGGGTTTTAATCACCTTCAGAATTCAGGAAATGCACATAATCAGAAGTGACGACAGAAGGCATGGTGGCAGAAATCAGTATTATCTCAATCCCTACACGAGAACTGGTGTGTGCCTCCTTATTTGAGTACGAATCTCACTGTCTGCATTAATTAGCAGACAGCAATCCAAGCACATTTACAATCAAAGGATAATTCAAAGACTAAGAAATAAAACCAGTCAGCTCACACTGCAGCTGGATTCACGTCTGACTACTAAGAAATCATTTGGTCCCAACTTCAGAAAACCATACAAAATGCAGCATATTAGACCCTTCCAAATTTGTGTTTGGTTGGTGGTTTTTTCCCCCCTTTTGTTTCTTTTTTTTAAAAAACACAATTCCGTAACTCTATCCACGCATCCAAGACCTACTGACAAACCATTCAATGCAAAAAGGCCACTGATTCCCAGAAACAACTAATTCACAGCAGTTAAAAGTCCAGCTAGGCTTTGTTCAGATTGTTTTACACCCCCAAAAAAAGCTTTAAAATATTTGAGCAGATTCAGAAAGTGTCCACATCCTAGCATGAAGTCTCTGCATTTTCCAAATCAAGCAGACACTTCCACGATCTATGAGCAAGTACTCTGTGCTATACTGTCAAGTTATCTCTACTACAAACCCATGTCTTGCAGTAAGATTAACAAGCACACACCCTGTAATCTTTCCATACCAACCCTCACTTCAAAGATGTGTGTTTAGGCTCTTGACTGTAGAGCTTTTATGCCTTCTAGCTTGTAATAGCTGACTACTTTTTGAAGCACCCTTAGCTTTGTTTTGTTTATTACAGCAGTCTGTTTTAAAACCTCCTCAGTCTGATTCTCACAAGCCATGGTCATCTTCATTTTATTAGTCGGGGATCTTAACCAAGCTATCTACAATATGCAATACAACATAGTGCAGATAATCCTTACACTCATCAATGCTTCTGATAGCAGATTCCGTTAGCGGGCTTGCTACCACATCCAGGAAATGAAATGCCAAAGTCCCAGGAGGCCTTTTGGGTCAAGCCACATACTATACTGAAAATGAAAACCCAAACCCAAAGGACCCACCATCTGGAATCTACCTTTAGAAATTAACATGAATTCCAAAAGTGTATTTCTACACCAGAGTAGCACCTCTAAGAGACTCAAATCCCCCATGCAATACACTGGTCTTAACAGACTGTGCATATTAGAATTATCTTTTCCTAAGTGATATTCTTTGGGTATTTGAGAACATTACATTGATGTCAGTCTGGCTGAGCATGCCTACTTCGCATAACAGAGCACAAAAGCAACTGATAGAAACCATGAACATTTCTGGCTTCAGCAAAGAACAAGGCAACTGAAACCATGGAAAGCAGAGCAGTGACTAAGCATCTGAATAACACAGACACATTAATGCATAATTAACCCACAGCAGTTATAGTATGGCTACTCATCCCCCACTGTTCAAAGGCAATAGATTCTTCTTTAATTATTTTCCCATGATGTTAACATTCCACCGAGTTAAACCAAATTGTGTTTCTCCAGTACTGTTTGAAATAAAAAGAATAAATGATACAATGAAGCTTTCACCAAATCTTAAAATACAGATCTATTAAAGTCACTTAAAACGGTGCTTCTGTATCAAAGCTTATGCTTCTAGCACAAGAGAATTCCATTTGAACGAACACACTGCAACATCAAACAGAAAACAAAACATGTTTACAGGGAGGATATACAGAGATTTATTTAATCAGGTTTACTATTTACAGTTGAGATCACTTTCACATACTACTTTGCTACTCTACACGGCTACATTGTTTCCAAACCAACTTAAGATCTACAGCCTAACAGACCACTCAACACATAAAATCGCTCTTCATAGAAAAAGGAAATATTTCATTATAGAACAGTAGTGCATACAGTATACTCCTGAAAAGCCAGCTTGTATTTTAAACCACTAATGTTTGAAAGACATGCTCTCTGAAGAGCAAAACTGCAGTCATATGATCCTAAAATTTTGGTTAGTCTTTTCGTTTTGCAATTTTAAATATAAAGTGTACTGGACTTCACTTAAGTGTTTTTAAAAACTTACACTGGTGAGGGGCAAGATTAAAATTTTTTCTCAAATGAAATACAGCTGTCTTCCTTTGTACAACTTTGGCCAAAGAAGTTTCATGTAGTGAAGGTTTAAGAAATCCTCTCTATACGCAAGATTCAGCCAGTTAATGCTTAGAGGTAATCTACCAAAGTAGGCACACATCCTTCGACTTTCATATCAACCAAATTACACTAAACTTGCAAATGGTTCTGAAATTAGAAAGTTTACTAGACTACTAAAACACTGAGATACATGAATAGCTGGCTAAAACAGTGAAAGTCGCAGGTAATTATATGGGCATGTGTAAAGCTGAGTCATTTTGCCCGTCACCAGTGTACAATACAGCTGTTTAATCTGTGAAAGGTGTGCTTGGACTAAGCTTGGGGCAAGAAAGCTATCGCAGCAGGCCTAGTCCATTCACCCTCCTCATAAGTGAGATAAGATTGAACTGCATGTTCCCCCTTCTCTTCTAGGCATAGGTTCCGCCAGTGATGAGAAGCTCGTAGGCAGGATCCCGACTCCTCCTACACAGTACTATACAGGCACACAACATGCCCAGAAGCTACGGAAAAAAAACAGAAAACAAGCTGAGTACAAAATACATCCTTCAAGAGATTTAAGTTCAGCACAGGAATCGCCAGTATGCTTTGCAAGACTACAATTGTCCATAGGGTAAGTGGCAAAAACATGCATTGTTCTTGAGAAAGCTCCATATCCTGCTGCATAAAGCAAGGGCCATGACCTTCAGCCTTATTTTCTTGCAAGATTGTCTTGGACATTTTTAACAAAAGGATTTTTTTTTTGGTTAGCCACTTGTATTCTGTCTCAGTAGTTCAGAAGGAAGGAATTAGTAATTTTTTGACAAGTACAGATTTTTAGATGCTGTATTGGGTATGAAAAGCCAAAGAGAAGTTCAAATGCATTAGTCTCTAATTGCTATGATGAGAAAGAGCAAAACTTCAGAGTTTTATAAGCCTCCTTCACTGCTGAAATCTCTTTCAAATGCTCAATCTCCATTAACATGTACTAGAAAACTCCAAGTCTATTGTGAATTATTCACTTTTAGGCACTTATCTGTTAGTAAAATTCACAGTACCATGGATTGTGCTGGTAAATTTGCCAAGAATTAAGGGCATGATCATCCAGCATACATTGACAAGACTTAAATCAGATGAGTGTAATCAGAGATGTAGGGATTATTTTTTACAGAAATTGCATGTTTACTGAATGCAGAATAAGACTGTACCGCCATGAAAAAATCTGGTACAGTGATGTGCTATGCGGTCTACGGTAATTTGCAATAGATTCTAGTAAAGTAACAGATTGTATTGCTTTGGTCATACATGTAGAAGTTAATTCACAGATGCAAACATTTCAAGAGGCTCTTGTCATAGCTCTGGATTATAAAGCATCACCGAGAAAGTAAATAAGTTCCTAAAAAAACCCCCCACTCTACCCAAAAAAACATGAACGGAAAGCAAACAAGAATGAAATGGGTGAGCAGAAAACCAAGTGTAAACCGTTTTCACTGACACAGGAAATACCCAGTGAAAACCCAGCACTGGGACAAAAGGAGAATTACTCTCTCTTTTTAATAAAGTCTAATGCAAATATCATGTGTGACAAGTTTTAAAAGCAAATGATGGCATATGCAACAGAGTACTCAAGCCTGCTGAAACAGAGGAGAGAATGTGTGAAAAATCCTGAGTCTAAATAAGCAATGGTTAAAAAGAGGCACAATGACATTCTAGTGTGAGTTTTTAATTTCCCAGAAAGGAGCAAGGTGTAAAGATTGATAGTGATCTTGGTCTGGAGTGCATTATTTGCTTTTAGCAGAAACCAGCTCACATTCAAAAAAAGCACATGGAGGGTAACCCAGAGTGTGGCACCTCCGGTTGCTGGCAAAACCAGGGCCCTTCTCTTCCCACCAGCACTTGGGTGGCTCCAGTTCATTAACTCCCAAATATACATTACATACATGTCAGCGTAGGAGAAAACCAGAGTTACATGACAGACTTGACACTTCATGGACAGAGCCTTGAAAACACTTGACTGAGTTGGTGAATTTATGATAGTTGCAAGTGGCTACAGAACTCTGAGGCAGCTTGCAGCCTGCAAGTACAAAAGCCTCATCTTTTTCCCTGTTCAAAACAAGCATAAAATGAAGAGTGTGCTGCAAAAACACATCTCCTTTAGTCATTTGCCATAATTAATTCCAGTCATGTATTTAAAATAAATAAAAGTAGTTCCATCACATTTTCAGTTATTCACACAGATATTCCTGGTCCACACATCCAACACAGCAGTGTTTAGACCTCAGCCATGCATGAAGTTGTGCGTTAAGAGTATTTAGATCTTTTTATCTGATGTTCATTTATCCCCCAAAGCACACAGGGGCTTCAGGTGTCATCAACCCATGCACACCTGTAATAACCTAGGCAGCAGTTTAGAATTTCACCTGGGAAAAGGTTTACAGCTGAAGAATATTCCCTTACCTGAATAGCAGCAAATGCTAGTGCTGCCCAGATGACATACATCATGATCTCTTGAAGCTTCTTTACAACCAGAGCCTCACACCCCTGAAACAAGAGACTTCTGATATCCATCTGGCAATCACTTTCAGGCACACAAAAAAAAAACCCCAAAAAGCTAAGACGGCAGAAAGATAATCCAAACACTAAAAAAAGGTCACTATTTAGTATATCAGATGAAAAGGAGTTTTTCCCCCCTCTAGAAACCAAGTTTATCGCCTGTTAAAGCAAGTACACCCCAAGACTTCATGCTCCCACTAAAAAGAAAATTAAATGACTGTCAGCAAAAGCACATGGCTACACAAGTTCGTATTTCAGCTGTCTTACCTCAGAATAAAGGTCCATTGGGCGAGTCAAACTGCCAGTACAGTTGCTGAGGGCTGCTTTGCAACAGCTAAGTGGCACACTGTTATTTTTAGTTTGTTTGAACCAGACAGTATTCTCCCAGTCTGAATAGTTATGGATCCCACAGCAGCGCAGCTGAAAAAGAAGGCAGGTAAAGAGCCAATTTGTGGATAAGAGACCAATTCTAAGTGCAATCCCAAGAACACAAGTGTGTTAAGATTAGGTCACATTTGTTACTTCAGTAACACAAATTATTTGTCAGTTAAGTAAATCATAGACAAAGTGTATTGGAAAGGGCTCTACAGCCTAAAATAAATTAAGATACTCCTTACAAAAGACTTGAAATTCTAGTTCCTGTGGAACATCATACAAACTACTTTGCTTTCATGCCTCCCAGACAAAAGATGTATTTTTGGCTTAGAACAGCTCTATCCTTAAACCTTACAACAGATGCTTAAAAAACCTTTTGCTATCTGGACATAGTTCTGGCATGAACCAATGTTTGCTCTTCTCACTGAACTGTGGTATAGAATTAAAGCTCATTTCATACAGTCACATGACGATGTGGCCATGTAGAATGCCTTCAGGAATGAATCAATTAAAAATAAATACAGTTCCATTCTGCTGAGAGCTCCTGCTCCACTGCAGTCCTTGGATTTTCATGCATGCAATGCACTCTCAATCAGAGGCACTGCCCTTAGTGTCAATTTACACACTGTTTGTCCTTTTTCCCTTTAAGGAGGGAATTTAAGCAAGGTATTAATTACTAGACATTTAGTATGTAAATATTTGATGACTTTAATTGTAATAATGTTGAAAGCTCCTAAATCTTCCTAAAGTCTGATTGCTTCTTTTAGCCTTGAATCCAGGAATCTGACATTAGCTTTCAGTTACAATCAAGAACACTTTCTGCACCCCCCCAGTACGTTCTAGATAGATTTGTGTAAACGTGAGAACATTTTGCAATGTTCCATTGCAGAAAAAACATGTAAGCACTAAACATCTGAATCCAAACACTGACTCACAAATAGCTAATTTACACAAAAAGCATCTCCCCATCAACAATGCCATAATTCTACTAATTTTAAGGTAGTTAGCCATTTATTCACCAATCAGCTCTTTCCCAGATTTATCAGAATGTAGGAAGAAAAACTACACAACAAGCAAAGCATCTGTGTTTTCAGGGCAGATAGGACTCCGAAGTTCCCATGGGCATGTGTCTGGCAGTCTCACCTGCCTC
>VWPV01014429.1:0-11343 GCA_013389885.1 Geococcyx californianus
GAGTTCCTTAGGGACAAGGTTTTTTAAAAAATTATTAAAATTAAGAGGATGTTTAGATCTGATTTAACACAATATTTTTTTTCTATCACTTACTTCCAAAAAGCAAATAAATAGTAGGTAACTATTTTCCAAAACTGTAAATGAAGTGGATCTTAGCAATTCCCCCAGTATGTCACGCCTTGATCCCAAAAATACTTAGATGTTCTGTTTTGAATTTAAGCATGTTGGCTAACTTACCACAATATCTGAAATACTGAAGCTAATAAGGCAAGAAGTATACTTTAAATAGTGTGCAGGGTAGGTGCTTATTCAAGTAAAATCTCTAAATGTCTCCTGTCTGCACACTGTCCATCCATTAAATGATGTTCCTAGGAGATGTATGGCATATGGGCTTTTATGACTTTTAAATTACCACTCATCCAGAACCCTTTTTATAAAGGAGTTATTCAATGAAGGTCGGTTTTGAGTCTACATTTCAAATTGCAGTATCACACATAATTGTGTTCAATAACTTGTCATAATACCAAATTAATTATTCATAGCCCTAGAACTACCCTTTTATGGAAGAAGTTTATCTGAGAGAAAAACCTTTATTTACATTTAAAGTTAGAAAAACTTTGATGTAGTTTGTATTTAGTGTTTCTCAGCTTGCACAGATTTACTCCTCCATTCTTTGTGAAATAATAGTTTTATTAGTTAATAAAAAGAGAGCTGCCATTTCAGTTCAAAACTCAAAAGAAACAAAAACCCTCATGGAGTCCCTTGGAAGAACTTGCCAGAGTGATTCCAAGTTTGAAATGCACTAACCTAGTTACTCCCAACCATGTAACAGTGTAGATTTAAAGATCTAGATAAACAGAGGAAGACCCTGGAAACTTCCCCCAAAGCCTTCTGTCCACTCTATTCTGCAAACGTGATTGACTGTGTCATGTTTATTGTTAGCCCATCTGGACAACAGGTGCAGTACTTAATGGCCACAGTGTATTTGATTATCAACTAGTGAATATTTCTGCATGACACAACAGGCTGCAGGCTGACCCTTGGTGATGAACAGACTTCCTACCCATTTCTACATTCAAAATAAATGAAAACTGCTCTAAGATTAAACCTATCTGGAAGTCCGGTACAGAGTTTCTACAGGCAACTCACATCCATGAATTACTTTGCTTAGCAAGCTTGTATAGAGTTTATTAAAGGGGGGAAAAAAAGGTGCATGAATTTCAAGCTTGGGGGCCTCTAATTACATTGTGCTTAAAGTTTAACTACAAAACGTAGATAAATTGCTGCACTAAAACCACAGAAGATCCTCCACCAAATATGTGCCAATGTATCTAAGGCTCAGCGACGCTCACCCCAGGGAGATTTTTCCACTTCATCCTCAGAGAATTCACTTTGGACCCATTTCTAATGAGTATATAAAGGATTACTTGGATGTTTTGGTAAAGCTACCCAATAAATTAGTCAATCTGAAATTTTATTAGCCGCAAAGCATTACAGCGGTCACATAGCTGAAGAACACTGAGGGAATTGAAGTCATAGAAGTCATTTATTTAGGCAGATACCAGAGATCAGTACTCACTACAGGCTGTTAGTTGTAACATTAAGCTAATTGGCTAATAGTTCCAGCAGTTCTTATAAGGTTTTTGTACTGAGACATGTGACCCCTTCTTGAACCAATTTACGTAAACCCAGAGGGAGTCCTAAATTTATTCCAGTTTTATGAATGCATGGTCTGGATTAAGAAACCAAAACCAAAAAGAGTGTGCATAAAACCCACTGTGTCACCCAAACACCTAAAATCTACATGCTGTCAGCTGGAAAACTTTCTGTTTAACAAATTACTTGAGATAATAAAAATCTAAAATAAATGTAACAATTTGGTATTAAAAAACGTTCATATTTCATCTAGTGCATATTGTGGGGCTGTGCTTTTTTTTTCTTCTCAAGCATACCTTTGGCTATTTATCTAGTTGCAAACTTTTATAGATGTGAAATATTTTAAGAAGTCCTTTGGAAATGGCCTGAGGTAATTTCAAACTTAACAGACCCTGTCCCACCAGAGCTCATTACAGTGAATTTTATAACAAAGTACCCTCTACTTAATTTTCAGAGCTTAGCCAAGCGTAGTAGAAATGCAGCTGTATTAAGTGCAATTAATGGCATAATAAAAGCAGTGGAGGGCTGTTTAGGACTTAAGAACCAGCAGTAAACAGGGTCTCCATGTTCTCTAACAGTCAGTGATGTGTCAAAGTGCCAGAAGCGTGAGATTTCCTCTGTTGAGGAAGGAAAAAAATGAAGCAGCAAGTCCTGAGAAGGAAAAAAAAAAAAAAAAAAAAGTCTTCTGCCCTTCAACAAGCCCACAAAGAGAGTGGAAAAGGATAAAAAAAAAATCTTCCCTCCAGTTATGCCACCAGCATCCACCTCTCTCTTAGAGTGGGAGTCCAAAACAATAAACTCATATTCCCAGCAGTGAAGAAAATAGGCAAATTCAATTCCATAAAAAGTGAGACTAATAGTAAGTGACTCATATAATGCACAGAATGATCCTGTTTCATAACTAACAAAGTTTACTGTCAAATGACAGAAAAGAAAAAGAAAAATCATTTTTGAGACAGGAAATAACAGCAGCTTCTTATTTAAAATAAAATAATCCACAACACAACTGGGCTATTGACTAGAAAAGCTCTGCAACTGTTAAACAAGGAATTATCTTGATAACTAAATTATCACTCCTGGGAATTAAATTATTTCTTGTATGAAACTAAAAATGAAAATACATGTTAAAGATGGAAGACAACTGACCTCTCCTGCAGCAGTCAGTAAGTCAATTCTTCTGTGTGAGACTAATCTCTCTCTTTTGTTTCTAATCTTGAACCTTATTTTCATGTATTTATCTCAACTATTTACTTTGGCAGATAAAGACCTCTGTACTCATACTGATGAGCAGTTAATTCACATGAGCGTTCCTTCTGATTCACAGAAAGTAAGTGGTTTACAACCTGGCTTTATAGTAAAATTTGAAAGCACAAATGGCTTGATTATCCATGACCTACAGATACCATAGTCATTTACATCGCACACAGTGAATATAAAAAAAACTTTACAGGAGTGGTAAAGGTAGGAAAAAACCTCTGATTTTGTACAAGAATAACATATTTCTAAAAAAATAAAACTAATTTCCAATTTTTCATGCATAAGTAATGTCAAATAGAAAAGCAACAAGAAAAGATACAGCATTTCAAGGTGTCTTTTCCCAAGAATGGATAACTGAAGTACACCAGCTTTTTTTTATGCCTGCATTTTGTAGTAAAAAATACACACTAGGCCTATTTTGCCTATCTTTGAAATTGATTCCAGGTATCAAAGGACAGGGATAACAACAACAACAAATCTTGCTATTTGTGGACTACACTACTAGTGATATCCAAGTTAACTCTGGCTGAAAAGCTCACACATGGACTTAGAAATAATCAATGGCATGTAGAGAGGCAAAAATTACTTTGACAGTAGATCTTATATACTAAGTCACAAATATGTAGAAAATATTAAACATACACATTTTTCCTGCTCACAAAGCATATCAATACATCTGTTTCTGATGTACCTGTTATCCAGTACTATATTCTGAGATATGGAGACATGTTTGAGATGTCGCTGAGTGGTTTTTCTCACCCATTTCCTCTGTTTGTTAAACACCACGCATAGGGGTTTTGCCTCCACCAAGATTGTTTTGCTGCTGACTTCAGATCTATTTACTTACAGAATTCTGAATCATCTATAATTTTTCCCAGTGAGATATTTCTAGAACCATCACTCCAATATCAAAACAAAGTAGCGTTTATATAGGCTTAAGTAGATTGCAGAGAAAAGATAATCTACTGAAATAACACGATGATTTAATTGGCATTCATGTCTGCTATTACTCTTTAAGACCACACAGTAGATAATGTATCATTTTATATTGTATTAACATATTCTATGATGTAATTCAGAAAAATGTTAACTACTGCTCAGTAAAACACTACAATTACTGCTGAAATAATCACAGTGGTGTGGACAGTGCTGACATAATAATAATAATAAAGTCTAAGAAATGTGTTAGTGGTACAAATTTCGGTAAAGCCTACTTACTAAAATTGAGGCAGTAGCATTAGAAACTGAAATCTATCTAAGGGAAGGAATTACTGCTTCTGTCATTAAACCAGGAATGATGGTTTAGTTTGACTAAAGACATAAAAATATCACATCTTGTTGTTGCCAGTGAAATCATAACAACCAGCAACAGGCAAGTGATTTTCTGTTAGCAAACTATTGTAGAAAATCCAAAAAATCCAAGGAAAGTAATCTCTCAATAATCTCATTCCACTTTGGAGATGCCATGATGCATTAAATAAAGCAAACGAAATTTTGAGATGGAAGGTGCAGAATGTCAAGGCAGTGACAAATCTGCAACCTTGAAAGCTAGCAGGACGGCCAAATAACCCGGATTCCCTCATTTTTTGGGAAACCCGAACAGCTAAGTGCTACAGAGCACTCGCAGGGAGAACAGTATGAGTAATTAGCCAAGGAAAACTATGCAGCAATTTAGAAACATAAAATATGAAAGACTGATTGCAATTGATGATTTTTTTTCAGAGAAGAAAGGGAAATAACTAACAGTTATTGTAAGTAGGAAGACAGGGAAGATTCCTATGCCTTAAACATGACATTCATAAGCTGAAAGAAAATAGATGTTGAAAAGAACTAGGGATTGGCGACACATGGCAGAATCTCTTTCCCCCAAGCTGGAGTCTGATTTGAGTTCACACTTCTACTTGCGAACTATGACACAAGTTGGTGGTCTCAGATCAGCTCTCAGCAGACAAGCACATATCAATAACAGCATGTTCTGCAGTTACTGCTGCAACAAGGCAAGAAAAACCAACCAGTCTTAGAAGTCAAACTCTTGAACCTACTCAAAATTCCTCGTCAGGTTTGAATATATCTATGAAACAATGAAGGAAACAGCATACTAAAATTGGCTGCACTGACTCTGCATGTTTTATTTTCAGTAAAGGGTAGATAGCCACAAGAAACAGCAGACCTAACATTCTTTTCTAAGCAGTAAAACAAAATAACCCAGGATAAGAAGACAATATTTTCAGACTGCTTGAATGAAAAGCTGTCAAGGGGCTAAGATGCAAAGTGAAAATCTATGTCAGTAAGTGGGGAACGTGGTCTTGCCACCTCTTCTCTCGTACCTTTATCTCCTTTGCAGTTTTGCAAAGTTTGTGTATTCCTGGGCATGGCTGGAGGTTCCTGCCTGTTCAAAAAATAGCTGGATCCAAACCTCGCTGATACACTGAGTGATTTCTGTATATTTCCACATAAGCTCAGAGAGTTCCCCTTCCCTCCAACACCAGCATCTCCCCCAACCTGGATGCCAAAAACTTTAAAAAACTTATTCAGGGAAGTTATGGATTTGATGACTGTGTGGTCACTAGCAGCACAGATCTTAACTTATCCAAACTGCAGCACAAAATAAATGTACAGATATCGGCATGAAAAAAAGAATTCAGGACTGAAACTAAAAATAAAAATCCAGGCAGAAGAATAAAAACCAGAATGAATGAAAATACATTCCAGGCTTAACATGGATAATATCATTTCAATATTCTTAATACAATGATGATCACTACACTGAGCACTGGGAACCAGGTCAGGGCAAAGAATAAAAGAAAATTGTATTAATCACAATCTCCAAAGGCAGGCCATAACAGCCATATCACACACACTGAAAAATAATTCATTAAACTAGATCCCAGCTGGAAGTAGAGAAAAACAAACAGAATAAAAAGACACTAAGCAGCAGGGAGAAATAAACTTTATGGAACTGTCAAAGCATGAACAATAGAGGAAGGAAAAAAAAGAAGAAAGAAACAATAAATGTGTCTGGTTTATTGGTAAAATAGGCATGTTAGGGCAGGCATGAGAATTAAATCTAAAGCAAAATCCGAGATATTGAGATAATGCCAAGCTTGAAGTATCAAAATTATCCTATTGCAGTTCAGGACATCTAGTACTTGCAAATTGTGGTTTGGCATTACCTCAGAATGAGAGCACCATCACTAAATGCTAATCATTTATGGAGCATCAGGCACATGTCTTAAGAGTTATGTACCACAAGATGAACAGAAAGTGAAAATGTCCACATTTCAGGATTCATTGAGAAAGCAAAACTATGCATAGACCCTACATGGGAAAGAAAGAACACTTTTCCTGCTGGCTTGTCTCCAGGTTTGATTTAGTGACGAAAAGTAGTACTTTACATAAACATTTCCAAGAGCCCTTTTGTAATGTTACATACCTCCTTTTTTTTTTCCTTTTTGAGGAACAGATGGGAGAAGGGAACACTATGGTAATGCATTCCATTGTATAATAGCATTAAAAATAAGGAGAAATACCACACAATGTGTTCTGTTCAAAGAAATTAATACTGGCCATTTAGGTCTTCGCTAGCTAAGTTTAAAAAAAAACCGCCCTCCAGTTTTGGCTTCCTCAGTTTTCTGTACCCCAAAAGCTTGATTTACAATAGTGTTTGGCATCCACAGTTTATATAGGCTTCATCTGGATGTGTATTTTCTCAGAACAGATGAAAATGTGGCCCAAAGTGTTTGGGCAAAGAGGCACCCAAAGCCACTGGCAACTCTGGAAAGACTAGCACCTAGCAGGTTGTGCTGCAACTGAAGGTCTTCACAAGCAGAGATGCTACTATGTGTATATGCATGCAGATATGTAAGGAGTGTACAAATGGTGGTGCATCGAAAACGCGAATGACATCAATCTTTCTATTTGATCCACAGTTAATTAACACTGGATTTGTGTTTTATATACACTGAATACAGAAGTAGGATGGATTTTTTCAGATGAGCCAAAGAAACTGTAGGTGCCCAGCTTCTAGTAAAATACAGAGAAAGCCAATGTCCCATATTGCTTCAGATTCTTTAATGTCACTGTTAGAAAGTACTAAATTACTTATGTCTGAACACAATTCATCCACCAGTCATTGACACATGACAAAACAGACCTTAAACTAGGAGTTATTGAGTTTATTGAATAGAAGTATGTTTTGTCAATTAAAAAAAAATGCTGTATATTCTGGATACAGTTTTATGAAAGCTCAGTAAGTATCCATGATAAATGTTCTCAAAGAAGACATTAAGCGTTTGCAAATGCGATATTTTTGGATGGTAATTCTTTCTCTCCCTCTTTTTCCTCTTTGACACCCTGACTCCCTACACCATGTTACGGACTAACAACCTGCAAATCTTGTCTTTATATAGCAAAACTGGTTTTCAGCTAGATTAATAAATAAAATTATATTTGACATATCAAAATTTCTTTCCTCTACCCTCCTTTTTATAACTAAAAAAATAGTCAAACTAATTTAAGACAAATCTGATTTAAAAATCCTGCTGAGTGAGACTTTTAAATACCAAGTTTCAGCCTGGAGTGAATTTCTATGGCTGTGTTATAAACACCTGAAAAACAGCAGGTGCCATAGTATTATCCAGTTTGTGTTTTTATATGATTTCCTTAATTTCAAAAGTAGGCTCTAGTCAAAGTGAGGGTTTTTTTCCTAATTTTAACTTGTTATGGATATTGCAGTTCCAAAGAAATGCTAATAAGCCACAAGTAGTTCGGAATGAACATATACGTACGTGTTTTACAGTTTATAAAATTATCCACTGGACACATTTACATTTTGGCTAAGACAAGAAAACATTTCCATTAGAAATTCCATGAATGGTGATCAGAAAATGAAAACCCTGCCAGAGGAAGTTCTCTTACATCTCTCAGGGGGGTGTGTGCGGTGCTTTAATGCACTCTGTTAGAACACTCAGTTGCATAATAATTTCAAGATACATTCAAGTTACTTTGACACAACAATGCAAGTATTATTTCAAAAAGTACCAAAAAATATTTGTATTCTTTAGGTAAACATATGTGTTCTTAAACCTTCAGGCTTGAGAGTTTAACTATTTGGAAGGGCTCGAGAAAATTAATCTGGATCAACTAAATGTGAGAATCCAATGTGGATTTGTCAAATTGTATTAAACTCTGCTGTCTGGACAATCTCATTCAGGATTAAAATAGTTTCAATGCCTAAAGGCATTGATACCTAATACACTTGAGAAGCAAAATAACAAGAATTTATAAATAAAAATGAATAATCCTGAACAAGGCACTTAAAGTCAGTATGAACTTCATTTGCTGTTTGGTAGCTTACATGCACAAACTGGAAAACCACTCAAGAGTTTCTCTTTAAATGAATGACAGTCCTGACTACAAGACATTTAGCAGGGGTAAAAGTGTACACCTGGGCTGTTCATGTAATGCCTCTCATACTATACAAGTTTACACCCTCTTTTTTTCAAAGTAACTTCTGCACACCTGTCCTACCCTGGTGTAGCTTTGCTACTACCTTGTACAATTTAATATATTTTCCTGATCGAATTCAGAAACTGTGTGATTGGATTTCAAACAACTAAAAGACTATATTCATATTTAAAAACACACTGACATCAAGGTCTGATTTTCAAAGAGTTTGCACATGGTTTTCCACTCACCACTTTCAGTTACAGATGCAGAGACAGTTCACAAATAAACATTACTGCAAATGAAAATACTTGCATGACAACTTGTACATGCAAATGAATTAATTTTGCATTCAACTTTTTCTATAGATTGGTGCAAATGGTCGTCTTTGAGCTCCAGTCTAGAAAATTTTCTAAGTACATGCTTTTCTTAAAATAGAGCAGGATTTAGATGGAACTACCTATGAATTTACACTGTAAGTATGTGTTTCGGTAGCTTCTAAATTAGTAAAATTTCAATATTTTTAAAGGGATTTAGAGACAGATTTAATAGGGTATTTGGGGCACCTAAATCCAAGACTCCTGGTCTTTGAGAGCCTTGTTTAGCTGCCACTGAATCACCTGAGTAGCCACAAACCTCACTTTTTTCTTTTCCATGTTTCCACATCACTGCTGCAGCTCAGTGATCATTTCACACACAGTCTGTAGCTTCCTGCTACCCAGTAAGAGTGCTCAAGTTGTGCTTTCTGGACTACACATGGGCAATAAATGGCAGTTGGCTGCCTTTTTAAAATGACTAAAATAACATAATATTAAAAAAGAACCACTATCAAAATGATTACTTAATAATCTACACAGTCTTCAAAGGAAAGACAGGAGCTGTAGCTGCTTCTAGCAGGTCATCATAACTACCTGTGGGTAATGTCCAGAGCTGAAAGCATCCCCTCAAATTTGAGGACAACCTAGAAGCTGGGGGAAGTGGCTAAGGAGGCCTGGGGAAAGACTACTCATTCTACTCCAAACTTGTTTTCAAAAGGACACAAAAAACCTTTCCAAACCTCCACTTTGGAAAACAGTTTCTGTCAAGAGAAGGCAATGGGCCCTGCAAAGTAGTTGCCTGGCCATACAACATACCTGCTATCCTCAAAACCTGCTTCAACTCCAACAACACCCAAGCCACCAGCCTGGGGGAGGCCTAGGCTAAAACAGCTGCCGAGGTTATTGCCTCCACCTGTGCAACTGACAGCTGAGGAACTTGCCCAGCAGCACCTGAAATCCCACACTTCACGGCCTGGGATTTTAAAGTAAATGGGCAAAATTTTAGCCTGCAAATGTCAGGCTAGAAACTGCAGCTCTGTGCAAGATGTTCTCAGCTGTCTGCGCACACGGAACACTGGAAACCTAGACCTTCATGGGGAAATGGGTGTTAGCACGTCATTAATGAAAGGTGAGCCATGGAGATGCATTTTACAACCTCATCTCCAGATACGCCCAATATCCTAGGAAAAACACCATCAACATGTGTAAGGATTATCATCATTGTTCAGGCAAATCTAGCTGGGTCGCATAATAAACATGCTAATACGGAAAGAGTGGTAGCTTACATAAAATGGATAGGTTAATAAAAGTCCTTCCTAGTACCTTTCACTCCCTGAGTTTGCCTTTGATGTGCCATGGGAAGCCTGAAGAGAGAGTAATTGCCACTGGGGATTTTGAGAAAAAGTAGCCTGTGGCTTAATACAGAGCCTGAAGATTAGGGTAGAAATATGTAGACTTGGAGAATCTGCTGGCTAAATGTTATCACATGTCCATCTTCATGCAAAATATGCAATTTCTTTTTATTAATTCCATTTCCTTCAAGTACATGCATAAGCTACAAGATCCAGACATCGATTTTAGGCACTAATATTAAGGAAAGAATAATCACAAAATGCTAAGTCTTTTATCAATGAGATCACTATTTGAAGGGACACAAAGGTACTTTAAAATATAATGAAATCATTAGTATACACAATAATATGTTTTTTGACGAATGGTAAATTTTAAGTATCCCTCCAGAGTTTCAACCTGTCAGCTCAAAACAATTATTAGTCTGAATAATTCATTTCTTATACAGCCTGAGTGCTCCTCTTCACTGCTTAAACATGTATTTACCTTTATGTATTTGCTTATGCTTACTTCAATTGAAAAGAGTTACCTACAAGTTACTGTACAACTAAGCACAAATAAATTTTACTACACAGGAGTAGATTAAGCGTTCAATACTCTGCTGAATACAGATCTCATTAGCATCTGCATCTATGGTAGTGGTGATTGGTGGTATGGTAAATCTAAGTTTAGCAGTTGTGCAAATATGCTGTGGCCACATGACAGAAGGTGTTACACGGGTAGAGACTCCATCTGTAGAGTCACCTCTGTGGACAAGCCTTTTGAAGACTAAACTTTAAACCCTCATATTTTAATAAGGAATGTCCTGTCTTCCTCCAGCCAGCATGAAGTTTGTATTAAAGGATAAAGCTGCCATTAACCCTCTGAACAGCTTTTGACTAATCCAACAAAAACGTGATTGTATATCCATGCCTAAATTAATTCAAATCTATGGTGCTTTGCTGACATTAATATTTAATATCAGTATTTGTAGAACTAGAGCCTAAACACATCTTCTCTGAAAAGTAGCTACACCATTTTGCTGACAATAAATGAGTGCTAGCTCCCTCCATCATTAGGACTTAATTATTGTTCCAAAAAAAAGTTCAGTTTCATTCTCCATTTCACTCTCACTTCCTGAGAAGCAGAAACATACTTACGTGCAAAATTAAAGGACAGAGCACTAGCCGGGTGATAGAATCACAGAATCATAGAATCATAGAATCACAAGGTTGAAAAAGACCTCTGAGATCACCCAGTCCAACCATGCCTGTTTCCTTCCTAAACCATGTCCCTAAGAAACAGATTCATCCGTTTTTGAAACACCTCCAGTGATGGT
>VWPV01014431.1:0-18415 GCA_013389885.1 Geococcyx californianus
CACATTTGCTAACTTCCAGTCAAACAGGACCTCCGCAGTTAGCCAGGAGTGCTAATAAGTGACAGAATGTGGCTCAGTGAACACTTCTTCCAGTTCCTTCAGTACATTTGTGTGTATCTCATCTGGACCCATAGACTTGTGTGTGTCTGGGTTTAGCAGGTCACTAACCATTTCCTCTCGAATTATGGGGGCTCTGTTCTGCTCCCTGTCTTCCAGCTCAGGGGGCTGCGTACCTATAGAACAACCAATCTTACTATTAAAGACTGAGGCAAAGAGGGCATTAAGTACCTCAGCCTCTTCCTAATCCTTTGTCACTATGTTTACCCCTACACCCACTAAAGAATGACAATGCTCCTTAGCCCTCCTTTTGCTACTAATATATTTATAGAAACGTATTTAATTGTCTTTGACGGCACTAGCCAGATTAAGTTCTATTTGAGGATTTGACCCCTATGATTTTCTTCCTGCCTAACCTCACAACATCTTTGTAGTCCTCCTGAGTTGCTTGCCCCTTTTTGTATAATATTATAAATGTCAGAAAACGTTGTAGAATAACACATTACTCTTTTGGAAACTTATTTCCAGTATTTTAGACCTGTACCTTGCTATATATGAGATTTTTAATGGTGTGAGTTACCTGTGTTGCACATAGTTGTAATGAATCAGTATTTTTTGCCCATGATAGACTAAGTAAACCTTAGAATGTTCTTCAATTTATTTTTTATTTTCTGCCCTCTCTCTCCAAATAAAGCACGAACAAAAAGCTCAATTTAATTGATTGTTTTAAGTGTTAAAAATGGCAAAGTGGAATGAAGCTGTCCTTGATACGGTAAAGTTGTCTGGGTCAACTCCTGCCTCTTTAGTAGTTACAGACATTTAATGCTCTCCTGATTTCTGTTCTCTGTCTCTCTGAGAATTGTTTAACTTCTGTTTTCCATTTTCAAAATTCTTGCAGTGATTTCTGTATGTGCTAATCTGTTGTATTTCCTTTACATACATGCTGTGTTATGAATTTTCTGGTCTGCTATGTCTAGAAGCTGAAAAGATTTTGCTTGGCATACTATTAATTCTGTTAGACTGAGGTTTTTTCCAGCCTGTGAACTAGGTTGTTGGGGTTTTTTTTTTGTTTTTATTTTATTTTATTTTATTTTTATTTTTATTTGCCCTAAGCAACAAAGAGTAAGAGAGAGAAGAATTCTCCAAAGGTTATTTTCTGCTTGGGCTAGGTCAGTAGGCATGAGCAACTTCTACTGTGCTGTCTGTGTCTTGATAGTTTGGAGTATGAGGTATGCCTCAGGGCTGTAGCTTTGATGTGCAAGTTGCCAGAGAGAGAAAGAGAAGATACTCATCTGCTTTTTTCCCCTCAAGTAGTAATATGCATAGATATTCCCTTGAAAGACTGTAGGACTGCGATCACCTGAAAGTCGAACGTTTACTTCATTGGCTCCAGTTTTCCATCCGAGGGACACTATGTTTGCGTGCCGCGCTCATGTTGGTTTATTCCTCATAATTATGAGATGACGTGCACATGTATATCATAGAGAAAATGTCTGTCACCTGTTACAGCCTTGTGCATTGACAAGATTGCAAATAATTTTGACTGGGTTGGAGGTTCTGTGCTATGTGTTTATAAAAACTATATAAAAATGATTATTGCCTATTATTTTGCTATGTTGAGGGCTGTTATTTGTTTTGTTCGGTGTTGGTTTGGGTATTTTGTTTTGGTTAAAGAGATAATTGATATTAAAAGGACAAGGTTCTACAAACTGGTGTAGTATGGAGCTCTTGCCAAACTCCTGCTGATATCTATGAGATGAAGTCTGTCCTGTGTTAGAACTTACTGGAGAAAAGGCAATCTCTGTGTCTCTGTATAGCATTGCCCTGAGGGTGGAGGTCCCAGGACCACTTCTGTTTGACATAGAGATCATGTCTTTTCAGCATGGGATTGTAAAGTCCAGGTCACATCTTAGTAGTTACATATTAATAAAGTATAGGTCCAAAGGGCTTGTGTTATCTTGTCTTGAAGTTCTTAATCTGGTGAAACTTTTCTTCATTTCTGCTGCCTTTGTTCTACATACTGTACTACAGAAACGCTGAGCTTGGTCAGTTTGCTTGTTTTTCCATTTTGAGAAGCCTGCTGCCTCTGAGAACAGTGCTAGTAGGTTACTTATGTATTATTTCATGTTTATATGCGTATTTCAGCTTAGAGTAAAATGAGATGAACTGTTTCAAGCCTCAATAAAAGGTACTGTACATTAGTGTATTAGAATCAGCTGCTTGTTTTGATTCTGTCTCCTTACCAAGGGCTGGATGAAGGCATTCACGTAACTGTGAGTGAATCATAGGCTTGAAGTATTTCTGCTTTTAACTTCATCCACAGACTATTAGTAAGTAGGGGTACTTAGCAAGTATCTCAGTACTGAGCACAGTGAAAAATGTTTGTGGGGGAGAAAAATGCCATTGAGATAAATTTAGTTTGAATTTAGCTCATACTGAAGAACGGTATGCAACGTTTTTGTAGTTTGTTGTGTTTATAGCATGGAAATTTCCCACGTGTAGAACAGGTTTTTAAATCACTCACTTTGTGCATTATTTTAGGAGTGGAACAAATAGACTTTTATTATGGAGTGCTTTTGTGTTGTCTTTTATAACCGTTGTAGCTCTGTCAGAAGGAGCTGAATTATTTTTCTGTCTTGCACTCAATAGTATCAACAGGCTTCTCAGAACCTTCTGACAGCAGTTGCTGGAGCCGTCAGAATGCAACTGCTCGTGCAGATCCAAGGTAGAGCTAAAGCTGTGGATTTCAGTCTGCGGTTCATGGAGCTACTTTCTGCTACTGTGATGTTTCAGAAAGTTGGCTAGGAAATGCAAATCTGTGCCACGTATTGCTCTACGGGTGTGAACTTAAAAAGGATGGACTTCCACTGAGGCAGTTTACAATCTGTCATTTGGAAAGTGGCTGAAAACCAGGCATTTAAAGCAATCACAGTTTTTCAAGAGAATGTTTAATCACTATTGTGGAAAAGTTTGTATGAGGTCACTTGAACTGTTGCTAGGTTAGAGAGACTGCAGTGGGAATGTTTTCCCTTTTCCTTTCTCTGCTGTCTCTGAAGGAAACAGACCTGCACTGTCCTTTCTACACAAAGGAGAAGTAGGGTTGTAGTGTCTAAAAGGCCCTTACTGTGTAATGCCTAGAACTGAGTACGCCTTGTTATGTATTTTATGGAGGTAAAGTAAACATCACTGGTCAATGTATAGCTGATGATTTTGATGGCATGATGCGTGGTTTCCTGATGCACACCCCTGTCCCCAGCCCTAAGCAGTGCTGTACGAGGTCTGTAACTGCAGAACTGGCTGAAAAGAGAACTTTAAAAGTGGTGAAATAAAAATCATGCTCAGTTCAGCTTCAGTTTCAGCTGGTTTCAGTTTCATGTTTGTTTTATTTCCATTGCATTGTTTTCCCTATCTGTGTTCGTTGTGAGATCTGGAAATACAAGTCCAGATAAATCGTAATTAAAAAAACCCTAATTCTACCAGGCTCAGGACACTTGCTTGGTTCATTTCTTCCCACCCCGTTCAGTACTTTGTATCGGAGGTTGTCCCCCACAAAGTTTGAAAAAAAATTATCTTAAGAAAGAAGTTAATGTGAACCTGTAGCAAATTATGTTGATGCGTTTGATGTTATGGAGGACAAGAGTTACTTTATTTTAAACTGATTGAAGTCCTTAAATGTTGCATCTCCTGATTGTAAAGCTACAGTTGGCATGATCTGGATTTATGTAAAGCTTCAATGTCTGACACCACCTGCTAGCAAATAACAACTGTAGCCATGCATAAAGGGATCTGAGTAGGAGGTGATTCCAAATTTCTTTTTTTTTTCTTTTATAAACAGGTATAAAAAAATTTAAAAATAGTTTGGTTCATGGACATATAGAAAGTCAAGGTAATCTGACAAACAATAAAGCCTTGAACTTTTTGTCATCTCCTCCATAGAAGGGAGCATAGGAGCTGCAAGTTTGTGACTGATGACTGTGTGACTCATTGTGTGTACATATGATAAGTGAATGTTCAGTGAAAATGTCCCATGGAAGGGAATTTGCTGTGTGCTAGTAAATATGACAGTAGCTCTCCTTGCATATATGTAGAGAGCGCTGTTTGTTATGCACACAGGAAATAAAAGAAAGTATCTGCATTTCTACTTATTTTAGTGTCCTGCTGAGGTCTCACTAAAATGTGCATTTTCAGGACAGTGTAGTGATTTTTTTCAGGTTGAGACATGTCATAGATATTATTGGTCAAATGCAAATACTGATTAAAAAATATAAAGGATTCAGATTGCTTCTGAACTGTTTGTTTTGTGGGGTAATATAGGTCTTAATTATTTTCTCTACCAGGAGCTTACATTGGTACTCCAAACTGTATGTTTATCTTTTTATCTCTGAGGATACATGTTGTGTCTAACTAAAGAAGAGTTTGGTTTGGTGTTAATCCAGTTCAGATTTTAATTTTTTTTCACCCTAAAAACAGTTTTGCCCTTGGCTGGTTCAAGCACTACAGTTTGCAGGCTTTTAAGGGTTAGAGTGTTTTTTCTATATTCTTCTCTTCTGGACCTCTGTTTACGTTGTTGCAGGGTGAAAGTGTTATGCAGAATCATAATCTCTTCTTTTTCTGGACCCTAAAACAAGGCAGATTAAAAAATAGCAGGCAGTAACCCTGGGGTAATAATTTCTCAGTAAATATTTTACTGATTTTCCATCTGTTACACTGAAGTCTGACTTAAACTAGGCATAAATCTAGTCAGAAGAGATCACTGGGATATTAATAATCGGAATTAATCCTCTTAGACATGTGCTTGGTCAGAGGCCAGCTAGTCAAAAGTTTAACAGCACACATATGCTGCTTATCTGTCTGGCGGCTTGCCAATGAACTAAAGTTTGAGTTTGTAGTGGTTTTATATCTCTTTAAAGTACACAACTGCTTGTTTAGTGCACTTTCCAGCTTTTATGTATGTCATCAATGGTATATAACCTACTACTGAAGAATGTGTTCTCTTCAGGTTGCTTTTGAAGAACTATAGTCTCTTAGTGTTGTGTGATAAGAAGTGGTGTCATTCATGCTTGACCTTTTCACGGTGCTTCCCTATGAAGTATGGTGATCCCAATTTAATACTACTTACTCAGAGCAAAGGAGGAGACAATATTTTAAGTTGAGTAGTACTGTGGAACCCAAATATAGCTGAATGAAACCTTACCCTGCCTCCACTCCTGCTGTTCTGACTTGGAGGAAACTTTCTTTGACATAAATACAACTCTTTCTTGAGTCAGGTCTGGACTGGACCCAGTATTTCTGTTTCTCACTTCACAGGAACATGCTTCATACTCGACAGAACAATGATTATTTAATTTCCTAATTATGGAACTGATTCATCCCCTGGTGTATGGAAAGCAAACAATAGGAGTGAGTGCATCGTTACAAGAATAGTGTATTTTTAGAGAGGAGGTAAAAATAAAATGCAACTCCATTAAGATGCTTAATGATAAAGAAAAATGGCTTGCACAAGAGAAACTTTTTAAAACAATCTGAGATAATGGCTGAAAACATATTTTCTTAACACGTTTACTTTGCACGCAAGAAGTTATTAATTACTTTGCCGTTATATTTTTCAAGGAGAAGAATGAAAGCTCGTGCTCCTCCTCCGCCAAATCAGCCTTCTACAGCAAGTGGAATTCACAGTGAGCACAAGTCACCTGCAGAGACAGCTGTGATTTCTGATCAGAACCTTGTAAGCATGAAGGAGAATGTGATAAACAGATTGGTGGACTTCACGGTCGTTTTACCCAATGGGCTGGAGCAGAAAAACACAGTGCGAGGAAGGTAAGACTTTAACTAGCTCCTACTTTCTGGAGCCCTCCATTCCCAGTGGGATACTTTCTGATATTAATGTCTCACTTTGAGTTGATGGTGTTTCTGTACCCTGCTTCTAGCTGTTGTACCCAAGAGCCATGTATAAAGGACCATCTCTGCTAGGGCAGGAAGGACTTAGCAGCTATTTTGTCAGTGTTTTCCCCATGGATCACCCTCAGCATGTGTATGGATCCATCTCTTCCTTGTAGGGCTGCTGGGCTAGTCTTGGGTCATATCACGTGTGTTGGGAAACGGCAGTCCTCATAGTGTGCCTGTCTGGAGTCATGATTAGAAGAAAGCTCAAAAGATTAATGAATCATTGCATTCAGAGATCCTCCCTTCACAAATACATTGTGATTGTGTAGACAACAAAGTATCTACTGATGTTTAGGAAGCCTTTTCTACATAAAAGTGTATTGTTTTTTTTCCATGGGAAGAGAGAGAGGTTCTTCTCACTGGGTACAATCAAAGCAAATTGTATTGGAAAGACAGTTTTGAGATAATTTTCTTTGCTGTGGGAGCTCTTCCTTCTCCACATCCTTTCAGAGAGAACTGTTTTGAAAGAGGAAAGCTTACTACTTTAAGCAAGAATTTGGAAGAGTTTTAAAAATATATTCAATGCTTTGATGAAACTGTAGCACACAATGGTGTGGTCAGCAGTGGTCAAGAAACTGAAGAAAGTGATAATACCAGATTAGGAGGATGTGTAGATTCCTGTTGTTAAATCAGGGCCTGTGCTTATTTTACCTTCAGGATTTGCAGTAATTACTCCGCATTCCTGTGAAACTATTCTTCTTTATCTGATATATTAGTCTGTTTTGACTGTCTGTGTGTATTTTGATGGCTTAGGAGGATGTGTACAGCAGTGTGTAGTGTATGTTACTTCATTCTTCCCCCTAATTTTCTTGTTGAAATTGATGTTCACTTTAGCCACTGCAAGGAGACTAGTGTGATTTGTGTTGGTCAGCCCCAAAGCCAGAATGATATTAAAGGTTTTGAAGGAAAACTGCTTATCAGAGGTCATGTATTACACTTTTAGTGATTGAAAGTTTATGGGGATATTTGGACTTAATGAGAGAAAGAAGAGAATGGGCCTGGAAAGCAGAACAGGACATGAAATTCAGTGGCTGTTAGATCCCCCCCAAAAGCTGGTATTTCTTTGGCAACTGTGAGCCACCAGGAATGTGCAATAAAAAATAAAAAGTGTCTGAAGTTTTTAGGGGATTGGCTTAAGTCTCCAGGTTTGGATGAAAGCCTAGGCTTTTTCATCTTTTTGCCTTGTTGTCATGGTGAACTGGGCAGCTACAAAGTACAATCATAATCAGAGGTAAACATTTAATGATGAAGACGCTTGATTAAAAAAAAAAAACCAAACATGTTTTGTTTACTTTGGAGCAAGTATGGGAGCTAGTGCAGGTGATACATTCTTTTTGCTGTTCACTGTTTTTATCTATAGTGATGTCATGGAAGGATGTTGCAGGCAAATTCTGCTGTTGTTTATACTGCTATAAGTTGTCAGTATTTTCATTGCCATCATTAAAACTACATTCTGCAAAATCTGCTTTTAGGTACCCTGGGGAAATCGCTTTTCTGTTGCAGAAGAATTTGCAAAACCTTGCCCTGGGCATTATCATAATGAAAAATGATTTTGTAATTTCAGGAAACTAGTCACAGAGCAATGAAGTACACTAGAGAATGTTTGAAAATACAACAGCTGTAGTTAATTACTATCACTTAAGCTTATTATAAATGAACCAAGTTAAAAGTCAAAATTATCTCTTTCAATTTGTTCATTGTATGTAAGCAAAGCAGCATGTTGTTAATTTTACTTTGTTGGGTACAGAGAAAGTTCCTATAAATATGGGCAAAAAACTCATAAATTTTTTCTTTGAAGATAGTTCAAGCAGAAAAGAAAATGTGTGCTATTTAAAGATTTTTTTTGGAATATGGAATTTTAAAATAGATTTATTTATAAAAGTTATCTCAAGCTGACAGTCTCTCTTTAAGCGTTTATTACCATCTTGTAGCACACAATTTATTACAGATTTTGGAAATATGTAGTGCAAATTTTAGGACCAAGTTGAGTCCTTAGGGAATATGTGTAATAATAAATAATATTAAAACCAGTTTTCTTTTTTGAAAAAATTCATCCCTGTGAACTCTACTGTAAAATATGTAAAAGTATTCATGAGAAACTGTTAGCCTTCTCCCCTTGAAAAGGACGGTAAAATACCCCTAAAACTCATATATATTTGTACGGCTGAATGAGCAGTAACTGATATGCTAAAAGGATAGGCAGAGTGTTGGCTACTAACACATTTTATGCATATAGATCTTTAGCGGACACAACTTGTTTCCATGTCTGTCACAGGTAATGCCTGGACGTTTAGATAGAAAGAAAATAGTAAAGCTCACAACAGTTACCATAAACTTTTTCTGTTTGTGATTCTCACAGGTAACCTGTAAATAAAGGGATCATGTGTCTGTCTTAATTCACGCTGAGTGACACTGAGGAGGGCTTCCTGATTAATACAGATAGAGGCATTTAGTGTCAGCTGCTTGAGAAGTCACTAATATTTGAAATAAATTGCAGGGAAATGGAGGACGTTTGGTTTCAGGTTGTCAGCACATGGATGACCAATATGCAGAAGTGTAGACTGGACAGTTGTGGGTCCTTCTGTTATCTTACGTGTTACACAAATTCTCTCGTATGTGTAATTCGCAGAGAGAATGATGCTAGAATAAATAATAAACTAGCTGAAGTGCAGAATGTGCATTATATGGAACATAAAGCTAATGTCATCTCACTAAGAATATTCTCGCATAATTCTCAGTGAAAGACTCTCAGATGATATTTATTATGGGCTTATAGCTCATTATACAGAAAAATGTCTCAAGAAAGACTGGAGATGTGAAATCAGCCCAGTCTGGTAAAACATGAAAGAGTTGTTGTTAGAAGAAGATGAAAAGGGTACATAGAGCAAAAGGGTTAAAAAGGAGCTTGACTACATATTAAATAGATGTCAGGTCAAAATGACAGTAGTTCAGTGTAGGCTTTATAAAAAAAAAATCTTACTAGTATAATTTACAGAATAATTTGTGTTGAAAGAGGCCACTGGAACTCAACTACTTTAACTCCCTGCTCAATGCAGGTCTCAGAAGAGCTGGTTGCTTGAGGTGTCTCCAGGCAACTTTGAATACCTCTAGGGAAGAAGTTTCCAAACTTTTCAGTACCCCTCTTCCCGGGCTTTCCCATCCTTGTGGTTGAAAAAAACGTTCCCTTATACCTAAATGGCGTTTCTTATGTTGGCCCTTGTCTCTTAACCTCTTTCTGTTCGCTGCTGAGAAGTGTCTGGTTCTTTAATCCTATGAGTTGGTACTTCTAGACAGAAATAGGTTCTCCCTTCACCTCTCTCATCCTAAGGCTGAACAAACCCTGTCCTCTGCCTCTACCTGTGCGTCATCATAATGTTCTTTCGGTGGACTTGCTCAGTTATGGAAAGTAAGAGCCAAATATACATAGACAAGAAATTAAATAGAAAGCATTTGTGAATATCTGTTTATCATGCTTCCTGTTCTTTTGATGCATCTAGCTATTTAGTGCATATGTTTCTGATTGTGTAGGAAGATTTCTGATCTTTTCATGAAGTGCCTGGTGTGTTTTGGAGCATGAGAAAATAATAATGACTAAGGCTATTTTCTTTTTTAAAATGCAGATATTGAAAACATTGAAGCCTTCAGGTCACCCCCGTTACACTTCTGTTTTTCTTTTCCAAAAAGTTGGCAATTTAGATTCACAATGTGTGTTTGACATGGACCTAAATAAAGAATTTTCTTTTCCATGGTTTAAGAATTTTTTTAATGGGCGTGTGTAACCTTCAAGTAGAAGATAATAGAAGAGTCAGTGTCATTTGATAAAGTTCCTACATGCTTATTTCCTACATTGACAAGGTTGTATTTTAAAATCAGTTTCTCTGTGTGATCCAGGAAGTTTTGTTTTCTGCCTTTTGAACTAACTATAGATGATTGGTGAACAACAGAACACAAGTGGTGTGACATGCTCAAATATGATCAGGACTTTAGCTTGATAAATATTGCTGACAAAGTAGTTATTCTTTACTATCCAGAATTGCTGTTAAATGTTGTACAGCTTAGTAATAGAATATCGGGACAGAGCCAAAGTACCTTCATTTGCTAAGAATAGTTAGATCATCTTGTCTGAACCTTAAATTAGGTTCATCCTGCAGTTTTATTTCTGTGTTCTAGTATTTGCTTATTAGTCATTCATTTTTTTGGTGTCTGTCACATAGTATTTGAACTTCCCACCCAAAATTTCAGCAAGATCTTGTTAAAATAAGAGAGTAGTATGTTTCTTGGATGAGCAGTTGGAAAGGCAGGAGGCATTTAACTCCTTTTTAGCTTCAGATCTAATCGCTTATGATCAGACCTACCTGAATTTCAAAGTAGAGTATCGCAGTATTACAAGGTTGAGAAAGATCTTTGAGATCATCAAGTCCAACCTATGACCCAACACCAACACCTACTCATCATCTAAACCATGGCACTAAGTGCCTCATCCAGTCTCTCTTTAAACACCTTCAGGGATGGTGACTCCACCACCTCCCCAGGCAGTGCATTCCAGTGGCCAATCACCCTTTCAGTGAAGATTTTTTTCCTAATATCAAGCCTTCCCTTGACGAAGCTTGAGGCCGTCTTCTTGTTCTGTCACTGGTCGCCTGAGAGAAGAGCCCCACTCCTGCCTCACTACAGCCTCCCTTCAGGTAGTTGTAGAGGGCAATAAGGTCTCCCCTGAGCCTCCTCTTCTCCAGGCTAAACAACCCCAGCTCCCTCAGTCGCTCCTCATAGGGCTTGTGCTCCAGCCCCTTCACCATCCTTGTTGCTCTCCTCTGGACACACTCCAGCATCTCAACATCCTTCCTAAACTGAGGGGCCCAGNTCCACCACCTCCCCGGGCAGCACATTCCAGCGACCAATCACCCTTTCAGTGAAGAACTTCATAATGTCAAGCCTAAACCTCCCCTGGTGAAGCTTGAGACCATACCAGATCTGAAAAGCAGGTTGAAATGAAGCACAAGTGTGTAAGGAGATGGAAGCAAAGGAAGATCTGACTCTTTGCATCTTCCAAGAGCTATATTCAACCTAAGGTTGGAAAGAAAAGTTGGCCTAAATTAGTATACAGCTCAGTACCATTCTCTTGCTGTGTTTAGTGGCTCTCTTCTGTGTAACGTATACACAGAGTTACTTGAAGTAAAACTTCAATTTTGGTCAGGGATTGGAACAGGCTGCCCGGGGAGGTGGCTGAGTTGCCATCCCTCAAGGTGTTTAAAAGACAGGTAGAGGAGTTTCTCAAGAACTTGGTTTACTAAGGGGACAGGTACGGTTGGACTCGATCTCAGAGATCTTTTCCAACCAGATGATTCTATGATTCCATTTAAAATCAAGCTGAACTGTAGTGTAGTTTACAAGGAAAACTTTTTAAGTTAAAATATGATATAAGAATAGCTTAATTACAAGGAATTCTCAGCTCTCTTAATTCTCCAGAAACACATGAACTTTGAATTTTGTAGTTAGAATTTGTATTTTTTTGTTTTCTTTTTTTTATGCTTTTGAAGTTTTGTGGAAATTAGTTTCCAAAAATTTACATTTTGGGCTGAGCATACTATTCACTTTAAAGTTGTTTCAAAAGCCTCAGAAATATTGCTTAACTTGTATTCCTAAATGGTATAGATGAAGCCTGGGGATGTTTTTCATGGAACAGTTGTGTATATTCTTAGCAACATGTCTCAGGATGGGATGTTGCAAACTTAAGTGTTAATATATAAGACACAACTACTCTGTAATCAGCAATAAGATGAAAACTCAAATTTGGCTGCATTTTTAAGTTGTTTGTTGTCTGGACATATTTGTTAACTTGCATGGTTATCTGCAGTCTGTTTTCTTAGATGGCTGGTGTGGAGGTGTGGACTCTTGTTGCAATTGTGGTACTGTTGCTGCTGAAAATATTTCATGATTTCAGTGGAAAGTGCATGGAATCTTGAACTGTCCTTTTGATAAACCATATTTTAAAAAAAGATCCGTTTTCAAGTGCTGTTCTTTTTTTAGAAGTTTTTTTTCATTAAACAGTTTACACAAGGCAAGATAATTGTCCAAATTTGAAAGAATTAACACCATATTATACATTACAGAAATATATTAGCGTTCCACTTTAAATAGAAAAGTTTAGTGCTTAGAACACCATGTTTTGTGATTTTGTCAGGTTATTTGCTTTTCTCTGAAACAATATTAATAAGGCTGAAGGGAAAAAAAGCACGTACAAATTAAACTTTTAAGGAAATGTCTCTAAAAACAAAGGTGAGATTCATATCAGGCAGACTGACAGTTTTTTAAATTTTGCTGCACAGCATAATAAATATTCATGTAAATACCAGTTTAGGTGGAGTTCTCCTATACCTTGGACTTAGTAGGTGTAAATATTTCTGTTAGTTTGTGACATGTAAAGTGTGAATTAAACATGGTTATAAAATACAGATGTTTGCAACTTGGGGACAGTACCAGAATAAGTCACCATGAAATGTCTTGATACAATTTTGATTTAGGTACTCCATGTTTCTATTTAGATGCGCAGTGTTAGCAGTTACCATAGTGCTCTAATTTACTGAAACCTCCTATCTGCTTTCCTTGTTTGATCTTTAGTTGTCATCATCTCACTGTGTTCTTTTTTCAATGCAATCACCTATTTCAGATTTTCCACCCTTGCCACTTTTTCAGCTCAAACTGCATAACTCAGTTAAACTTGAAATAGGTTACTGCAGAGAAGATCCCTTTTTATTTCTTGCATGGAAAGAGCTGTCATCTTATTATGTTTTAGTCTTTCACTTGCTAATAAGGGATCGTTCTTCTTTTCCATTTTTTTTATCTTTGCTGTTAGCTCTCCAGGGTTCTTCACCAGCTTCTTGAGCAGTGGTTGGCTAACAACACACACATAGAAAGATGGACTGTCCACCCCAGAGTTATTCCTCAGATGCCAACAGCTTGGAGTTGAAGGGCGGTTCTTGAGCTACAGATATAACAATTGTAGTTGGTAACGTGTGAAGGAATTTTTGTTTGAATTTGTCTCTGAATACATTTTTTCCAGTTTAAACATTAGAAGAGATTCCAATGCTTTTGGCAAATACGCTGTTTATGCACTTATTTTTCACTTCTGCTAGAAGTAAAATATCCCATGTATGTACCAGGCTTCAGGTATGGCTGGTAGTGTTTTTCAACTTAGGTTGCTTTGTTGATGACAGATACTGATTTATGAAATCAGAACTGTTCAGAAACTTAACCTGTTTTAATAAACATATTTTTTCTGATCCTGGATGGCATGGAGGTTAAAAAAGAAACCAAACCATTCAGTACTGTAGTAGAAGAGCAATTCTGAGGTATAGAGGAATATAGTTCATATCTGCTGTGTCAGGTAGTATCAAGCTTTAGTGAATGTTGAGTTATTGACATAAAACAAGTACCTCTGTGCAGGGGCAGTGACTGACTTATCTTTGTGATTTAAGAATCACATCTAGAATAGGAGTTCTTGATAAATACTCAAAATGAGATGGTTAATATCCTCAAAATATATATAGAAAGGATCTCTGGTACTTGGAAATATTGCTTGTTTCAGATAGATTGTAGGGGAACTCAAAAGCTCTAAGTTGGAAAAAAAATCCTGTCTACCTTTTGTTCTAGATTTAAATGCTCCATTTTGAATTACATTATGTGATGATTCAAATCCAGATAGTTTAGCATGCCATGGGTCCATTATTTATACCTTGTCTCCATTTTGAGGATCAGAGTTTGAATGGGAAAATTTAATGTATGAATTTAGGAGATAAGATGCACTTTATCTGCTCTTGGCTTATGTTTGTTAGTGCTCTTATTGGCACTGTTTTCTGTCTCATAGTGAATAATTAATTGCCAGCTCATAAACACACACGGAAGTGTGAATATATTTAATACTTAACATTTTATCTGATCTGTTTAGCATTTCAAAGCATTAGCACTGTTCCTTCCCAAAGATGGTTAATTTGTGAAACATCCACAGCTTGTATTGTGTTTTTTAATCCCATATTAAAACTGAGGTTAAATTATTAGCAACTGTTTTTTTGCATTATTAATGGTGAATATCTTCTTCCCTGCAGTAAAGCTGTGATGGATCTGTTAGTTGATTTATGCAGCCAATATCGCTTAAATCCATCCCAACATAGTCTTGAACTGAAGTCTTCAGGAACTCAACAACCTCTGAATTACAAGCCTAACACTTTGATAGGAGCACTGGATGTACAGACGGTACTTGTGAAAGAGAAGGTTCCCGAAGAGAAGACAAAGCGACCTCTGCCAAGAGTCCCTGAGGTTGGTACTCTGTAGGGCTAAAATGGTGCCATGAAACATCATTTCATTACTATGATTTCAGACAGTTCTTCCAGTCTTTGCATCTTGAAGGCAGATGGGAGAGGCTCGAGACTGACAGTAACCTGCTTTATTAGCTTAACTGATTTACACACAGACTGGCAGGTGCCAGTCTGGAGTCCAGGATTTAGGCAAAGTGTTACGTTGCCTGTGGTTGGATAGGTGAAAATCTGTCCTCAAAGTCTTTTAATTGAGAAACAGAGTGATGGAAATTTACGGTTGTGGCTGAAGTGAGGGTTGTGTGATTGTGTGGAGTTACATAGGGTTTTGATGATATTTTGTTTGCCATCTGTATGGAAGATATGGGATAAAACTGACAGTTAATAAAGGTATTTCACAGTATTGTGAAGACTCAGAAGTAGCCATTTTCCAAATATGTTTGCTGAGATTTCTATTATTCTGGATCAGTATAGCTAATTACAATGTCATGCCTTTCAGAGTGGTACTTGGAAACCTTCACAAATTATATGATCGCTATTCCTTATTCACTTGTTCTGGTGAACATCTGCTTAGTGACAGGGGAGTTCTGAGGGTTTTTGGTTTTTTGTTTTTTTTTTAATAATATTTTTTGCAATAGTGTGCATGTGAGGTAGTTTACCTAGGAGGAATCGAGATACTATGAAAGTCCCTAATGCCTTTCTCATTGTAAAGAGAGCCTAAGCATCACAGAGGGAGGGCTGAGAGTTTGTGTTTGATTCTGCAGAAATCTGTGAGGCTGGTAGTGAACTACCTGAAGACGCAGAAGGCTGTGGTTCGAGTTAGTCCAGAGGTGCCTCTCCACAGCATCATCCCAGCTATTTGTGAGAAGTGTGAAGTCAGTCAAGAGCACCTTGTTCTTCTGCGAGATGGCATCACCGGAGAGGAGCTGGAGCTTACCAAGTCCTTGGAGGAGCTGGGAATAAAGGAGCTGTATGCCTGGGACAGAAAAAGAGGTGAGCTGAGACTGAAAGAGGTCACTGCAGCTTTAAATGATGTCTCAACAACAATAGGTGACTTGAAAGCATTTGTGGTCTGTTTCTTTGGCATCTGGCTGAAACAGCAGAGTGACATCTCAGTCCAGAGAGGAGTATGGTTTCGTTCAGTGAGATGCATCCAGAGCAGCAGCCAGGACAGCAGCGTGCCCAGTTGTCCCTGGCTGCTCTTGGGCCCTGTGCCAGGCTGGGCTGGCCCCTGGCAGGGAGCAGGTTGGCCCTGGGGAAGGGAAAAAGGAGGAGCTTTGCTAGCTCCTGGAGCTGGTGTCAGTACAGGTGGGTGTGAGACGGGGGGCCCAGTCAGGCAGAGCCTGTCACCTACCTGTGCTGTGGGTTGGAGAGAAAGAAAGAAGATACATGCCATAATCATGGCAGCTGCGAAAGCTGAGAGGCAGAGGCAACAGACCAGATCTTATGAGAGAGAGACAGCTCCTTCAGTGATGAAGGTATTGATGGTTTAGTGAAGAGGAACTAAGAGTTATTTGTATTTAAAATTTTGTTCTCTTGTTTATTCACTCTTGCTTTCTCTTCTTGTAGATGATATTGTAGCAGTAGCTTCTTGAGTTTCAGTTTTATCAGCCTGATTGTGTATTCAAATAGCATAATTATGCAATGTGCTTTAAAATAGAGCTACTTTAAAAATACATATTGAGAAGTGCTGCTTCTTTTGAGGTCAGAAAGTGATATTCATTAAAATTGTCTCCTGCAGTTTGTATCAATTGGTATCACTTCCAACCCAGTGGATGTCCTTATTTATTGTTTAGATAACGTCAGTCGTGTGGGTGCTGAGCAGCAGACTTATTTTTTATTTATAAAGTTATTTATTTATGTTGATGTTCTGTCTCTTCTTTCAAACTCCTTTGGTAAGTGACAGTTCTACCCCTGTGAGTCAAATTTCAGTGAGTTTAGACTTTGAAGTAAACCAAATGTCACCTTTTCCTTTGAATTATTAGGATGCTCAAAAAAGTGTAATAACTCAGTTGCATTTTTGTTTGTTTTTTTAAGGTACGTTTACTGTAATTAAGATAATTTCAGAGCAACGTACTGAACATGCAGACTATTCAACAGGATTAATACAGGGATAACTTATACAGTAATTAGCCTAAGCTTTCCTTAAACTCATTTCCTTTAAAATAAAAGTGATAGTGTATAGACTGGGGCAGTATTGGTCCTCAAATCCAGTTCTAGCCTGTACAGTCAGGACCAAGACTTTACTTCAGGGCAGCAAATTATATAACCTTTCATACTGTGCTGTTCTCTGCATCAGAATTTTTTAATATATTTTGTTCTTGTTTGACCTTTCAGTATACCTTTCATTATGGTGAAATCTCCTCGATCCTGAGTGCATTTCAGCCTTTTCTGTCTCCCTGTTACTCTGCACCATGGTGTCTGATGACAAAACCAGTAAATACACATAAAGTTTACAAAAGGTTTCTTTTGTTCCAGCAAATTTCTTACTCCAATATTCTCATCTGTAATCTCCAAGAGGAATAACCCCATTAGTTTCAGTAGCAGTTGTCTTATGAATTGTGCATTGAGTAGATATCCAGTCTGTTCAGTTATCGACAGATTCTTAAAACACATTCCCACTAATGAGTAAGGTATCACAGTCACTGGAAGCATAGACTGTGCTTGTAAAAGCAGGTTCTAGAAACACTGTAGTCGTCATTCTCTCCTCCCTGGAACAGAAATACCAAGCACTGAAGGATTATTAAAAGACAAGCTCTGCTGCCACCTGCTTTCATAATTTGATTCAGCAGTTGAAGCAGCCTCACGAGTCAACCATGAATTACTACAAACACAGCTACACTGCTTCCAGTAGCAGTTCTGCATATGTGTTTTTGGTCAACATTTTTTTCTGTAATGCTTAGCAAAAAAATACTAGGAGTGATTAATGAATATAGCAGCTTATGAGGCAATATTAGAACTTTAATATGTCTTCTCTTGTCCTTTCATTGCCTGCCTTTTCCAGTTCCTCCATCAAAAACTCAGTCTGAACCTTCTCTGAACTATAGAGGTACTGTACAATGCTGCTGAGGGAAAAATAACTTTCCCTTCACGCTATGTTTAATGTGGGTTTGGTAGATAAATGTTTAAAATTATGTAGAGAAACTATTTTTCATCTGTGGTGTCTTTTGCAAGGTATTGTTTACATGTCTGTGCTTCTGGTCAAAATGTAGTACATACTGCTTCTTCAGTAAATGCCATTACAATGCCAGCAATTAACAAATCTTGTCATTTAACTGTTCCATGGTATGGTATGTTTCTATACAGATTCCCAGCCACTTCAAGTTATCTAAAGCACAATTAATTGGATTTCAGAAATACTAACATTTCAGAGGTCTCTTGTGTTCAAAATTTATTCAGTAGCAAAGAGTATTTTGAGAACTATGAGATCTTCCACTAATTTCTATTTACGAGCAACAAGGCATTTTGATATCACACCTATGTATACATGTTAGATAACTTAATAGATGCTGACTTCTGAATTGCTACGCTAGGTGGGTTTGATTAGATTATATTGGTGCTTCTGCTTCTAGTTAAACAGCAAATGTGTGTATTTAGTATGTCCTTTTACCCCAGTGAGTCTAATACGTTAATTAATTTATCCTCAAGAAAGGTATGCTGGATTTCTGACTGGCTTTACTTTGCATTACTAGTGAAAACAATATAACCAAAATAAAACTGCAGACAACTTCTTTAAATCTTCAGGAAGGAAGGAAGTCCACCTCCAGTAGGTGGCAGCCATCAAGCAAATCTTAGATTATGGCCTGTTGCCTCTTGGCTTCACTTTTCCCCCTCATCTTCTGTTATTACTTGCTGGGGCTTCTTATACGCAGCACAATACTGGAGACAGTATCTACTATATTTAAGAAAAATTGATACAGATTTATAGAGAGTCCTTGTTGTTTTGAGATGATGTGCTGTGTTTAAACTCCCAATTGATTTGGATAATGTGTTGTTTAATGGTAGTGTTCATGATCAGCTGTTACTGACATAGCTTATACTAGCCTTTCGTCATTATTGTTCATAGTTGAACACTATGTGAGTGCCATAGTTTAGCCCCAGCCAGC
>VWPV01014432.1:0-17353 GCA_013389885.1 Geococcyx californianus
TATTTTAATAAGTTTGGATTCAGTTTGCGTGCTCCCCATTTCACACTCCTCTTACAAAGCAAGTAGCTAAGCACTGCGAGGGACATTGTCATGGAGATTATCCAGATAAAGATAGAAACAGGTGCTCAGATAAACAGGAGGCTTACCCTGTTCTGGTAGATTTTGTCATCTCTAGAATATTAAATAAATAAATAAATAAAAATAGTGAAGACTCATTGCTCACTTCAGATATGGCAGTTTACATGCACACACACCTTTCTTACACATATTATTAAAATCACATACTGGTGAATGAAGCACATCAACTTTGTTTAGGCATAGCAGTACTTTTTTTAATACTTTTTTTAATACTTTTTTTCTTTTTCCTTTTTTTTTTTTTTTTGTGGACATGTAGTAGTCCAGCAGCAAAAAACCAGCAAAATCATTGTGTGTGCCTACACCTCATGTTTAACCAGAGAAAGGATGAGTCCAACATGCCTTCACTTCAAGGAAATGCTGAGCAAACATTCTTCTTATATTTGGTCCCTTGCAAAAGAGTTGAGTTAGTCTCTGATTATCAGAGAAATCCAAATCACTATTCACTTCAACTCTGCTTCTCATATGTAAGACAAATGTATCTGGCTATTCTATTACTCTGTTCTTCTGCAGGTTATCTTTTTCTTCCTTCTGATTGCTCAAGATTGCATCTTTCCAAAACCAGCAAGTGGAACAAAGCTGAGAGCTGTTCGTACAAAGTATCCTCACAGATCAGATCTCTGTTTTATTTTTACTTTAAAAGAAATTAAGATTTAGATTTCTGAAAATGCAGCAGAAGGAGGAAGTAAAAAAGAGCAGAAGGATAAAAAAAAAATCAGAAAAGGAATAAAAAAAAAGTTTGTGGATGAATCCCAATCTGTCATTTTTAAATTATCACATGATCAAGTGTAAAATATAATTTTACATATGACTCATTAACGTTACCTGAAATGCAGAGCCAGCTTCCTAGTAGGTCTGATCCAATGCCCACTTTGATCAATGAAAAGATTCTATTCACTTAGATTTGAGTAAAAATAACTATACAGTAAAAATATTCAAACTAGATATTTCCCTATTGCCGTAAGTACTTATTTGCTCTTTCTATCCCAAAATGAAACTATTTTCTTGCTATCTCAATCCTACCACGTATTTTACATGAAACGGGCAGGTCAGCATGAGACACAAGATCATAGGTATTGATTCTTCTCTAATAGAAATCCAGAGCTTTTTGTTGTTACCATTTGCTTTACTATTACTTCTGTTTGCTGACATTTCTGTTTTTCGTTTCCTTCTGCATTACGCTAGTTATATTTGGTAGACTTCAATTATAAACAACAATTTATTCAATGTTTCCTGTAAAAATGCACAGCATTATTATACCAAGTCACAAAAACAAATTTTGAAGGGATTTTCCAAAGTGAAATTTTGGGATTTCATAAGTTAGCCTATATTTTTACCAAAGACAGTATAAATTAGAGGGAAGTGTTAGCTGCATTGACCCAAAAAGAAATAGAAGCTTATGAAAAATTGTCTTAAACTACAGCATTTAGTGTAAACTGCTGAATTTACATGATCTGTGTATGGTATCTTACTCGCCAATTAACATTTCTTAAGGAGGGAAGTTTCAGAAATGGTATATTCTGAGTTGAAAGACAGAAATATCCACACATCATGTCAAAATCACAAGTTGTTATTTTTCCCTCTGAAAATTCTTTCTTCAAGAAGGTGTTACATGTTCTATTTCCTTTATTGTTCTCTGAGTAGAGAATCTACTGATTTTTTCCAAAGGAAAAACGTACATCACCTCAGAGTTTTGTTCTCATTAGAATTTCGGTACTGCTTGGGTTTTCTGATCCAATTAAAACAGAACATCTGAAATTTCATAAGTCTTTGTAGCCTTCAATTTATTTTCTGTACAACTACAATTTCTATTAAATTAACCTGGTGGGATGTGATCTTATTCTGCATCCTCCCTTTTGGGAGCTGTATTCTTCTATTATTTCTCTATCTGAATTTAGTTGATGATTGTTTTCTGGAAATGATATAGGGATGATATATGATGCTTAGTTGTTTAACAGCTTCCAAGAGAGTTCAGCAGTACAAAAATGGCAAAAATAAGGCCATCTCCACTGGAAATACTCAGGAAAGTTTTATAAGAAGCATCAGATGAATCGGTATAGTCTGTAGTTTCAGAAAATATTGCATTTGTCCTTCAAACACAGAAAACTTTCTTCCCAAGTGTTAAGCTAAAAATGAGTACATTGTACACTTAAGATCCAGCTTTTAGTTTTTTTAAATTGGCCACCAAAGAGATAGATCTAAGCACTCTGAATTCTCTGGCCACATTCAGACTGACCTATTTGGGTTTTTTTTTCTTTTTTCTATCTCCTAAAGCTGCTTCCTTCAGACAAACAAAATGTCCACATAATGGATATTTGGAGGAGAAACAAAGCATGAAATTTAGCATATTTCTCTGAAACAGTTATAAACCTGGAGTGTATATAACTATTAAACTTGCAAAAATAACATATTCCGTTTGCTGGATCTAAAAACTCAGCTTCAAAATGAAGCCAATGAAATGTCTTCTGTATCTCCTGTGATGTGATACTAACATGATGCCTCACAACTTGAATCACACGTTTCCCTCAAAAAATATGCTGTCTGCTATAGAAAAAACTGTGCAGGTAAAATTCATCTCAGGTCAATGAAAGTTTGGCACTGGCTTTACGATTCACATGTGCCTGTTCTGCAAAGGCAAGTTCATGCGTGTACGAACTATGTTTTCAGAAACTACTGGACTATACTGTCAAGACATGGGAAAGTAAGCAGCAAAACTTTTGAGACACTGTGACTTTTAAATATTCAGACCTTTACTTCACCAGAATGTAGGTGTTTCTAATTTTAGTCTCCAGTAACATCACTTGTCCATATGTACCTCTAGAGACCTGTGACACACACATCTTTGATTCCTTGATTATTTGACCCCTTGTCTGTTTTCTTCAGCAAAACTATAGAATATTTCTTCAGTTTGGAGATGCAAAGGAAGAGAAGTTCTCAAATTCTGTTACCACCCTTGCCACTTACTCCTTTCCTTCCATCCCTAATTCTCACAACTGCCACCAGTTTTCTTTGTCACCTCCTAATCCTCTCCAGAGAAAAATATAATGAGTATGAAGTAAATGCCGAAGCAGATCCCCAGGGCCCTGGGCGGTGGACTCGTTCATGAGTTCATACAGCACAAGGAGGGCTGGCTGGTTTATGCTGTGTGGAAGGTAAACCCACGTACGCATCTACCCAGCAATGTAAACACAAATATCTGGGTAATGCTAGCAAATTAAGATATTACACGTTCAGAGAAATGACCTGAAATCTTTATTTAACAGGTGCCGTGTAGTGCAATAGAGTTTAAATAAAAATCTGGCAGCCCAAATCACTACTGCAGTATTAATCCGCAAAGGCCAAATGATAAAACTGAGTATTTCTTCAGTTGTGTGTTTAAAAAAAGAGAAATGAATTTTTACAAAGGGGGCATAAGACAGCAACTACCACAGTGAAACAAGCACAGGCTGCAGGAAGCAGCAGCAAAGCCTCGCAGAGAGGCACACAAAGCAGCAAATAAAAGCAGCTGCCCAGGATTGTAACGTGGGCAGTAACTACTTCAGACAAAATTGTTGGGCTCAGGCTGATGGAAGAAGACAGGAGTCCTTAGTTTCCTTACTTTTGCAACAGGCAGTGGAGGGGAGAGCAGCCCTGAGAGCAGGGGAGGCACAAGCCTTTTGTCTTTGGTTTGAGCTTGCTGTTACCTGCACTCCAGGGAAAGAGCTGCTGCTGAGTGTCCTCACTGAATCATCTAATTGGTTTCTGTCGGCTTACTACTGCCTTTCGGGAAAGCCTTAAAGGCAGTTTTTAGTTCACCGTTGCAGTAGCCATCCAGGTTCAGAACTAGTTAGTTGTTCACTTATCAACGTGTAGTGCACTGCTCTCTCTACTGCTCTCAACAATGCAACTGCTTGCCAACTATCATTAAATCTACCAGTACTGACCAATCAGTGTCTGATTTGCTTATTACCAGATAAACCAGTAGTACAGATTTGTGTATTAGTTAGATGTAAACACTTAATCATTTATCTGTCAACCATGCAAAATAGGCTTCTGCTGACTTTCGGCAGCCAGCAGTAAATGCATCGTCGAGTTAGGATGATGTTTTACAGCCAATGTAAGAACCTGCCAAGGGGGTCCTCTGCTTGTATCACCCTTACAAAGAGGTAATTTCCAAATGGGTCTGAATAGGAATTTACTCTAAATGAAGACTATTTATATTCTTTCCTTTGGACAATGACTTTTCAATTGTATCAGTTTGTTGATCAAACTCACCTTAAATCATGATTATCACAGCTAATGCAAAGGCATGGCAGAAGTAAACACTCTGGGATAGTGGCAAGACCAGGACATTAGTGCAACTGCAGTCTTTGACTGACTTACAGTGATTATCTCTTTGTATTGGTGACAAAAGACAGCATAAATTTGCTGCCAAAACAAAATCCCACAAAACCCAAATTCTCCAGTTGCCCAGATAACGAAAATAATGGCAGGAAAGGGTGGGAGGGCTGACAACAAAACTCTATACAATGATGGTACACAGAATAAGGATTGTTCATGGAACTGCATTCATAAATTTGATTATAGGAATCCGAGTTTATGTTGCTATCAAGTCTTTTTACAAAAATCAGTGTTATCCATAACTATGTTTAAAACTGAACCTTGATTTAGCATAATAAACTGTTATGCACTCATTACCAGTGAGACTTTTGCTGGCTACACATACTTCCATCACTGGTCCTTAGCTAATGAGCCTTTTAGGAAAAGTCCTCCACTGATTCTGTAAATCACTATGCTATTCGTAATACAGTAATAATAGCTGTCATACCACAGTATTAGAGATAAGAATAGCAGCTAAATAAGATCAGGGCAAAAGGCAAACATATAATGTACATTAGGAATGATAAAACTATAACTACTGGGTAGAACGTCAACGGGAGATGAAGAAGGAGTAAATGGCACCCATGCCAAGACCTACAAGTTGGAGTTAGCCTGGGAACAAAGTCAGAACGAAGCAAATGACAGATATAAATAGAGTATGAGCTGTAGCACTCTGCTCCATTATGAGATAATTGGAAGAGATAGATAAGGAGGAAGTCTGAAGTGAACATCATGTACTTAAATTTTTATAAGGCATTTGAAAATGTTCTCTGGAGATTGATACCGAAAGAAAAAAATCAAACGCTTATAATAAGGAAAAGAAGTAAACAACCCAAAAAGTAAATAAACAGGGTTGATATAACCCAAAGTGACTGCCTATCCTCACATGACAATTTCTTTTGGAAAGAATATACATTCCCCCTACATGCACAGATATACCCTGCACCATCAAATAAGATTTTGCTGTTTGTGTCACTGTGGGCTGATTCCATCTTCGTATCTCATAAGGCAAGAGCAGATGTCACAGCTTTGATTTGTGCTCACTTTTCAATCTTCATCCTTTTATTACAAGAAAATTAGCTTATTTTGGTAACTTTTCAATCTCAGTTTTTCAGATATTCTACTGCATTCACCCTTTTCTAGGATTTTTACTTAATGAAAATGGAGGGCATATATTATTTAATAAGGAAAGAGAAAAGAAATATGAAAAACTTCCAAATTATTATGATTAAGAAAACCAGAGAGTTCCAAGGCCTTTTTTTTTTTCTTTTTTCTAATAGCTCAGACAAACTGCATGTATCCATCTTCCCCTCCTCTGTGACTGAACTGAAAGGTCTGAGATTGCATTGTTACTGTTGGAAGTCTGAGAAATGACCTGAAAGACATTGTGTTCTTGTTTGGGCTAAAGCAGAACAGCTAAATCTCTCTCAAAACTTCAGCTGCTGAAGCTTACCAACACAGTTTTTCAGACAGTGGCTGCCTCTGGAAGCAACAAGCCTGAAAATTATTATCACCAGGATAACAGGGCATTTTTGTGTAGAGAGGACATTGCTCACACCTGTTCCTACATAGATTAAGGCTATCCCAGAACTGGTGGCAAGGGTGAACCTGCTGGGAAAGGCAGACAGGACAGGTGAGCCAAATCTGACTAACGAAGCCTTCCATGCCATATACTTCACACTCAGTATGAAAGCTTAGAGATCATGAAGGTCACCCCTCTTCTTCGATGACTAACGTTCAGGGAGCATCTTGTCTGTCTGTCTGCCTGCCTCTGATCCCAATCCACCTGTTCCAGAACCCAGTTCCTGAGTCCAGCTCACGCCTGCCCTGCAGTGTCACTGGTGACAGAGTCATCTCCCAAGTCTGAGTAAGTTTTGTAGATTTATTTTATTTATTGTTTTCTTCTTATTATATTTCTTTTATTATTATTGTTTCATTAAAACTTTTACTTTCCAACCCACAATCTCTTAGACTGGACATTAGGAAGAATTTCTTTACTGAAAGAGTGGTCAGGGATTGGCACAGCTGCCCAGGGAGGGGGTGGAGTCACCACCCCTGGAGGGGTTTAAAAAATGGGTAGATGAGTTCCTTAGGATTCTCTCTCATTTTTAGTTCTCCCTTCCTCCAGAGGGGCGGGCGGAAGGAATTGGGATAAAGCCGCCCAGTTTAATCGTTGACCTGGTCAGCGTGGCGGGTGCTACACTGGGACACAACGGAAAGCTTAGGACTTGTAGTTTACCACCTGCACTGGAAAAGCTGAAAGACTACATATTTTAAATATGCTGTTGTCTAATCTACCCATCTAATGATGGGTAGGTAAGGGAAAATGCATGGTTTTAAGATCCTGATTCAAATCCCATATGTAGCCTGAACTTCTTGTATGGTCTGTGGTCACCTTATTTCAGCATTCTGTTCTCCAACTCTAAAATGTTACCACAAAAACTACAGGTAGATAAAACTTATAAAATCATGCTTTCATACCTCAGAGTGTCATGAAATATACTTTACAATCACTAGTGTGGAGGAAACTGTCTTAGTTAAAAAGACCAAGTGTGAAATGTCTTGTTTCAAAATGGTTCAGATTCAGGTGAACATTTAACAGATAAATACAAAGAGGTGGAGGAGTATTCAGGCAAAGACTCATAAGCAGGCATAAAATAAAAATCCCAACACTGATGGCAGGAATCTCGTCTAACATTTCTCATAGAGGAGAAGTTGTCAAAGACTTCATTTACTCTACCAAATTGAGAAGAGTGCTAATGACACTGCCTAAAAGAATTGTGCATTGATACATATCTAACTTCATTCTTTAGTATTTGGTGCTTTGGCTCCAATGACGTCATCCAGGTGGAAGATAAAACACATAGGATTTCTAAACTGATATACTTGCAGCTTAACGCAGGTATATACACTGTAATATATCTAACAGTGGCGTGGAATTGCTTTCTTCTTTCTTTTCAAACACAGTACAACCACAGTATTTGATTATTGGTTTACATCAAAGAAATCACAAAATTTTAATAGAAATGGTACAGAGTAGCATTGATTCAAGAACCTGGAACACAGAGCAGTACGAGTATTTCGAAGTCATCATTATCTCTAAAATGTCATGTGTCTGATACTGTTCTCTCCGCAGCTAAAAAGCTACTTATAATTATGGAGTTCATATAAATCTGTCTCCTGACTCAGTGAGCTATTACACTTCCTGATTAATGGTTTTAATTGTCTTTCGGATTAAGAAAAATTTTAAATATCCATTTTCACAATATTTTAAAAGTTTAATTCTGTCATCTTTTTACTCACATTAAATAGCACTTAGCATCTCGGTACTCCGTGAAGTAAAATGCTGTTCATCAGTAGTATGACTGGTAGAATAGTACAGCTAGCATTTAATTTTCCAAAATGATAACTTCAAACTTTCATAATGTGCCTCATGTGTGTCTAGTAAATCATTTAGTGGGTGCCTTCAGAAAATTGGCCTGTTCCATGTAAACACTGGAGGTTTTCTTCCTTAAATGTGACTTCCCAAACAAATGCAGAAATTTCAGAGTTTGCTGCCTTTGGGGAGAGTTAAATGATTTGAGATCTTTTTAGCTAACTGTATTGGTGAGAAGGGCTAGGACAGGTATTGCTCTGTCATCTTGCTTTGAAGCCTCATCTAGATCTTCACACTGATATATGGAATATACAGATACAATGAGGAGAGATCTGTGCTTATCAACTGGACTGGCTGTATTGATATTAGGAAGTCTGATAACAGATCGTCATGTCTAGGGCAATATAAGAAAGCACAGAAGTACTTCCATCTCTTTCCACTCTCCATATAACCATTTCACACACACAGTATCACAAGGCTGGAAAAGACATTTGAGATCATCGAGTCCAACCTATGACCCAACACCAACTCATCATCTAAACCGTGGCACTAAGAGCCTCATCCAATCTCTCCTTAAACCCCTCCAGGGACGGTGACTCCACCACCTCCCCAGCGCATTCCAATGGCCAATCACACTTACAGTGAAGAATTTTTTCCATTTCTATCACTGTAAAGTGCCACTGCCATCCTAGAAAGGAAAGGCACTTCTAAACGCACAGTTCACCTCAGCCTGAAGACAAATAGCAGCAGGTTGCCGGACAACTCTACATCCCCAATCAGCTCTGCCTTTGAAGAAGACATCCACCTCATAATTTTGACAATGGCTATCTTCTAGCAGCTCATTTCTGTCTGAAATTAAGAGCGAAGCCTGAGGTCTTCCACAATGGCCTCAGGGTGTATGTCAGAAAACGGCCTATTAGAGGCTCAGGGAAGTTCCCCCTCTCCTACACCCTCAGAGATGCCTCCTCTGTACTCTGAAACATTTCTAGTAGCCAGTCTTGTTCTTCCCACCACATGCCAACATCACACTGAATTCCCAACATTCTGAATGACCAGTTGAGCCAGTCACAAAGACAAAAATAACATCACTTGAGTTTTCCTAAACAGTAACTGCTACAATTAATTATATTAAATGCATTCATAATGTCAGTACAAAGTTTACTTACTTTGTGGTTTTTTCCTTGACTCAGACTGTGATCTGTAAACTGCTAAGCAACTGGAAAAATGGGAAGCAAAAACTAATCAAGTCTTTAAAATTAATTCAGTGCATTTTGAATGTTGTTTGTATCATTTTAGCTAAACTGTAATTTTCGTGCAATCTGTGGTAAGTCTCAGTACGGAAAAAAACTATCATTGTGGGTCACTGTGTGAACACAGTTTGTAACAGAATTCCACAGTGTCAGTGAGATATATGATATCTGGAAATGTTCTTGTGTGATAAGCTTTGCCTTTATGATACTCTTAGGTGGGTGAAAAATCTACTTAGATTTTGAGAGTCTTTATAAACCTGGTTGACTATTTGACATCTGCACATTACAGAATATATTTTTTCCACTTTTGGTGTTTGTATTACCTTTTTTGAATGGCTACTGAGAGAACAAAATAAATTAAGAATTGGACAATTAAAAAGTTATTTCTTTATCTGATTAAACCTCTTCAAACAATCAACCAAATTCTAGATTGTTGTGCATGGTGAAAGCAAACCTTGCTCACTTTTCCAAAGGGTACATTCAGCTAAATATAAAGCTCAGCTTTTCGACTGTCTCAGTTACAGACGCCTGTGCTTGATGGTGAGAATTTCAGGGCAATAGTGATAAGTGAGCAGTGCCCTCAGCTTCTTTTGGATTTGATGTGCAGGTGGGAAACTAAATCCCCATCCAGAGTCAGGGAATGTTGTTGTATTTACAGGTGCTGCTATATAAGAATAAATATAACCACAGTTTTCCATTTGCAACTCAGCTTGGTTTTCCCATCTGTATTTGTTTCAGATTTGGTTTGGTAACACTGTTTTTATCTGTGCTGCAGTTTTCTCTAGTCACAAGGGGTAGAGAAAACAAAGTGAGAAAAAGCATAAAACCGCTAGAACATTTTTGGCTATTCAGAACAATAAAAGAGCGAAGATATTTTATAGTGTTTACTCCTTATTAAATATTTTAACAACCACTATACTTTGAAATAGCTCTTAACTTAAAGCTACTTGAAGTACGGTAAAGGCTATTAACTTTAACATCATAAAAAGCTAGAGGGTAAACTCTCTTAGTTGCAAAAAGCCAGCGTGGTTTGACTCAGGGTACAGAATGTAGGAAGCCAGACAGGACTTTCCTGGCAGAGCTAATCCATAGCTATGTTCCAGTGTTGTGACTTCCCCCGCCAGGCGTACGCTCCTTGTGCTGGCTGTTAGCTACGCAGTTACCGATGGCTAAACCAGCAGGAGACCTGTAAGACCCAGGCACAGGGTAGACAAAGTTCTCTTATTTTTCCTGAGTATATAGCTTGCACTTCACCCTAAAGCCTTCCTTCCCCATCTGCCAGAGCTCGATGCTCGGCAAGTCAAGCGTAAGGATGCCAGACAGCAGCGTGCTTCCCACTGCAGTGCTCTAACAGACACCTCTGTAAGTGGAGGCAGGATCTGTCCCTCAAGAGATACTTCTGAGTAAATAATAATATCGCTGTTTGTATCTGTGAGTACAAACACTGGGGTTTTGTCTCTTAATGACTGTTTCTGTTTTACTGCTACTTCCCACCAGGAAGTTGACTGCTAACATAATTAGCAGATGACTGCACGGGGGAGGCTGAAATCCTTAGCAGCTGTTTTAAGGCATTCTGTGCTGAATCTCCTGCGCTGCGGAACCTGGAGAGGTTTTGAAAGGCATTTTCTCCAGTGGCACAGAGATCGCGGGAGCATGGTGTCCAGGCCTTCAGGAAAGACTTAACTTGCTCATTTACTAGGAAAAATACAAAGAATTTACTTTTAAGGCATTCAGTGGATTGGTACGAGAGTTTGGGCATACTCTGTGCAGATCAGAATTCAGTACAACAGATCACCTTTAAATGCCAAGTCCAGAAACTGAACATGTAGCGCTGAAGTGCCCGGCAGGTTTATTTCACAATAAAACTATTTTGAAGCACTGAACATGAAGTGATCTACTTCATTGTTACGGGATAAAATGGAGACAACATCAATCAATGCTACCATTTGTTCTAGAAGAGTCACTCAGAGTAATGCACAGTGCAGCACTGAAGTTTACTGTCATAAAATAAATAATCATAATAATTGGCTTTGATAGAATAATAATTATAAAATTAAGAGAGAAATCATTTGGGAAAGAATTGCCTCAGTTCCCCATGGAGTATTATAGTGTCTGCCAGACATAAAGTAGCACGTATCAAGTTCTAGATGGAAAAATAAGAGCTTTGGAGTAATAAGTGTATAAAAAAGTAATAATTGAAGCACAGAGCACGTTTACAAACCGTGCATCATGTTGTCCCAAAGGAGGAAAACTACTTCATCTGTGGGAGTTTTTAAGCTGAGATATTTAAGCATCTTTTGCAACTAGAAAACTGTCACAGGGGCATACACCAAAGTCTTCCTCAATCACAGTTATAACAGCACTGAAGCGCTCCTCCTCTCTTTTCACATCGCCCAACTCCAGTGTGCAGCCTTTTTTTCAGGGTTTAGTGCAACTCAAACTTTCCAGCCACTACTGTGCAGGGTCCCACTGCAGATATGAAAACGCTTGCTCTCTTAGTAAGACCATTAAGATCTTGAACAGTTTCAATTAATATCAAGCTTTTAAAATAGAATTTAGGACTCTAAATCACTTCATTTGTTTTGAAAATTTACTTACAAGGACAAATCGAGATGAATTTGACAATATTTGCTTAAGTCCTTTTATTATGTAGCCTCTGTTAAATGGAAGATCTCATAAAAGCTAACATGTTTTCTAAAAAGAGGAGGCCAAATGGACTCAAGTGTTCTGTGAAGGGAAGAGGAGGATTATTTTGAAGAAGCCATACCAGAGTTTTCTTTTGAGGAAATTACAATAGAATTTTTGTGCAAGTTGAATCTAGACTCAGATATTTTAAATCACTTGATTCAGGAATGTGTGGGCTTTTTATCCCCTTTTAGTTTAACAATCTCAGGTGATTTCCAAAAGGAAAGGCAAAGGGAGGGCTTTACTTACTAATTCACACTGTGACAAATGACTGTTAAAGTGCCTTCTGAGATTTACAGCAGGGAGTTTTTCCTTGAAAGTCACCAGTCAACACGACAGCCAGCAGTATGCAATTGTCCAAGTGATGTGTGGGAGGTGTTCTGTATTATATGCATGTCTTTCCTTTCCAGACAGGTGGTAATGTTCATTTATGTAGTAAGCACATCAGAAGGGAAAGCCGATTTTAATTTAATCCTTGAAGTATCCAATGTAAGAACAGGTTTTGCCCAAAGGTAAAATTCAGCTCTATAGTTTCATCATGAAAGCATATACTGTACCAGAATGACTCAAATTTTCATCTCAATACAGGGGCAGGATTTGAAATGTATTTCCAGTACCAGTTAATGTGTCTTGTTACACATAAAGAGAAAAATTACAGAATTGGAAAATGTAAATCTTTGTTGCATAACTCTGTATTTGTAAACACATTTAGAAAAGTTATGAAATCTTGATGCTTTGAGGGTGGGGGTTGGAAAACATATTTGGGTTCTATGTTCATTTTTTCTTCTTTCCATTCAATTTGTTATATTTGATTTTGAAGTTGCATAGCAATAGCGATTTTTTTTTTTCCTAGAACGTATTAGCTCTATATACAATGCAAACTTAACAGGCAGTAGAATGAAATACCAGTATAAATTAGATATTTATGATTGTCAAATGACTTGTTCACATGACGGTCTATTGATTCAGCAGTTCAATGCTCCAATGTGTACTTCCTGGTCTCTTAATTAATATTGCTAGAAACTGCATTGATAAAATTTACCTTGGTGTGCAAGTTCTGAAGAAAGCACAACATACAGCTTAATCTTACCTATGCACAAAGGAACTTAAAGTGTATAAGGTATACAAAACAAAAAATACTATATACATTTTCATTAACTTAATAAAATGAATCTCACTCTGCATATTTTAAAAACAACCATATGTTTCTTTCTCTTTTTCTTTCACTAAAATGTGGGGAATTAATTATTCCAGTAAGCCAAAGTTCTAAGCCAAACTAAGTTGGTTGGTTTTCCTTTTTTTTTAAGGACTCTGGAACAAAACACACTCATTGCCGTTGTAAAAGAGCTATACTGTGTCTTTCAGGAAGAAAGGCATCAAGGATAAGCAGGTCTGTGCTTTACAAATAGATCTCTCTGCAACACAGTCCACCATTTACACATCATCGGAATGTGTGGTTGCACAGGAAACGCGGGAGACCAGAAAGAAAGGAACCAGCAGCACAAATGGGAGAAGCAGAATGTAATGTTAAGGTGTAGGGGTTACCTTCGCAATAAAATGACTTCGACTGTCCCTGGATAAATCTTTAGGTAAGTTAAACTTGCTCAGGTACTGACATTAAATGGCACAAACCAGCTGCCTGTGTATCAGCAAACTGTTTCAGTTTCCCAAAGGTGGGGGGGGGGGGGCTCCCTGCAGCTTTCCTGCTCCGAGTGTTTCCTTGGGTGCCCAAACTGCCCAATCATTCCTGGGCACTGCAGTGTTCAAGACCATTCTGGTTTGAGTTAGAGGAGAATCAGGTATTTTTTACTTCAGCCAAGTCTCATCGAAGTCACTGCATTTTCTGAGAGTTAGGTGCACGTTTTGCAGACCGTGTTCCTCTCTAGAAGCGATAACATGAGGCTCTGGAATGCAGAAAGGCCATGGCTTATCCCTACTCCTGGAGTAACCAAGGGCATCTCCAGCTGGTGGGGTGCTGGGAGTCAGAGATGAACGAGGGTCGCACCTGCAGGGAGGGGCACACAGGACAGGTGACCCCACACTGCCCAGCAGAGGATTCCATCCCGTGTAGGTCGTACTTAGTATAAAACTGAGGGACCGTGAGGGTCACTCTCTCTTCCTTGACGGCTGATGGCCAGTGACCTCAGCTGTCTTTTTGCCCCTGATCTTGGATCTTTGCATTCCTGAATCCAGTTTCTGGGTCCAACTCCCTCCTGCCATGTGTTTGTATATATTTTATTATTTTCTTATTAATAACATTATTGTTATTGTTATTAAATCATTAAAGCTGTTTTAGTTTCAAACCCGCAAGTCCATCTCTCTCACTTCCCTTTCCCCTTTCCACGAGGGGAAGGGAACTGGGACAACTTCTCCAGCTTTAGCTGCCATTTGGGGGGCCAGGGCTGAGCAGTGACAGTTTTGTCCTGCTGGCTACAGCCAAAGCACGCAGTTCACTGGGATAAGCAGTCAAGTTTCAATGCTGGGAAATATTCCTGGCTTGCTTAAATTCACGGAAACAAATGCAGTTTTTATATCTTTACAAGTTTCTAAAGAAAGGACTAGACATCTGTACATAAAGGGTTCAAAAAATCTGAGGTAAATTATGCTCCTTAAGCACTGAATTTATATGACTGACCTTACTAAAAAAGCAGTGGTACCTACAGAATGTAAATGCTTTTTTTATTTTTAACTTTGAATTCTTCCATTACATCTCAGTATCCTGTGGCTTGGCTATTTTGAAGTACGTGGTAACTATATATGTATGTAAGAAAACTTTTTTTGTGAATAACCTCTTCACTGTATACATCCAAAGCTTACAAGGGAACCTAAAATAAATACCCTCTTTTCTCCCCTCCTCGGAAGCAAATTATTTACCAGCCTTAAAACATGTCAGGTCTTCACTCCCTAGGATATATACCCTTTTATTTGTGTTTTTCTTCAACATAGCAGGTAAAACTAAGGATTGATGATCAGTAGGTTTATGAAATGTTTTATAACAGAATTTACTGTTACAATAATTATTCATTAAAACCTGACTGAATTAACAGCTGAATAACTTATGTTAATCACCGAGTTCCCCAACAGCCAGACTGAAAGACAAATCACATTATGATGGCCAAGAAAGACCTCAGAAAATCCAGCAAATCAAAGCAGTTTATTTCACCTTCAGATACTGTCAATAATGAAAGAAGAATGTGGGATTCACAAAGGGATATTATTGATATTTACAAAACTAGTGGAAAAGTCAGTGACTCAATATTTTCTTTACCCTCAGCCTAGTGACTGGGATATTTCCAAGGCCAGAAGAAACCTGGTACACTACCCTACTTGCCACAGAAATCACCCCCTTGAAACACACACACACGCTCCAGCTACTGGCCTGATCCTTTACATGACATCCTGCAGAATCTTTTCAGACTGATCCAGGCAATATTTAAATATTTTATATAGTGACAGGAAAACAAGTAAGTTTTTTTATCTCCCTGAGTGAATGAATATTTAACTAGTCCATATAAAATGTGTGTACTGTAAGCATCGACTTCATCTCCACGGTTTTCAAAGAAAACCTGGTCCACTGAAAATCTAGCCCTTCAAAACCAAAAACTGGCTTTAACATCCAATTTTTGTCCAGAAAAATCACTCAGCAAACTCAAGAATGTTAATAAATTATTCAAAATTTACTGAACAAATGCATTTCCCAAAGATTCACCACGTTGTTTTGCACACAGCAACTTCTTTTATGAAAAATAATATACAACTCAATTTCGTGGTTTGTGGAGTATGGCAGCCCAGAACCCATCTGCTACTGAAGCCAGCTGCAAGGTTGGTTAGGAATCTAAGAAATGCAAGTAGAATGTTTTGTAGAAGTATAGGTAAGAAATGGACTGTGATCTAGACACCAAAAAAAGAACAGAAGCCTGAGTGAAGCTCAACCACAGGAGAAGTTCCTCGAGAAAAAAATGAAGGTTAGAAATCTGTATCCAAATAGATACAGATCAAAGAACAGAATTCCTGGATCAGAATCCTATTACATTCAGCTAAGCATTCTAGCATGTGCACACTTTACAAATTAACAGCATCATTTAAAAGAAACAGCCGATCAAACTCTCCTCTTAATGAAACATAACCAGCAAGGTTTCAAAATTAGGTGCAATACTTACATCAGAAATATATATTTCAGAAAAAAAAGAGGTCTACACCATTTCAGTCACATTTATCACTAAACGCTATCATATGACTTACTGGCAGATTATGCTATCAAAACTGTGATTTGGTGACACAGAATCCTGAGTGGTTTGCGGCAGATGACAAGAATAATTCTATAATATCTCCACTTTGGAGAATCAACAAGCATCTGAGAACACAAAGATGGAACATAAGCCTCTCACCCGACAAAAAGTGAGCATCTTTCCAGAAAGGCTAGAATGGAAGCGGAAAAGAGAACTCAAGGATGACTCAACTGGGAAGATCAAGAAAGGGAATGGTACTGAGACAGAAGGCAAGGAGTTCAGCTGGTAACAGATCTGAAGTTCACAGTTCACACAAACAGAAAACCCTTGGTATAAATCAGACTGCCAGAACTGAATGCAAGTGGAAGTAAGATGTTGCAGTGAGCTGGAAACATGCAGAAAATTAATTCCAGCATCTCAGCCAAGGGCCAATAAGCTCCTAAAATGAACTATCTTGATCATTTGCCATTTGTAGCCATTCTATAAAGCCACGGCAACTGTATTTTTGTGTTCAGATATGCCATTCATAGTTAATACCCATTCAGCTGAAGAGGGCACAAGCTTTGGCAGTACCTGTATTGTGCATTAATTAGAATTGAATACAAAACATGCGCTTCTCCAAAACCAAACTTGAAACATTGATGGTAAGGAGTGCAAAGAAAAGACAGAAAAGCAAACTATTAAAAAGAAGACATACTTGAGTAACACTAACCATAACTAACAAATAAGCAACTGATGGTCCTCACAGGTCTGAAGTCTTTCTCATTAAGTATTTCCTGAAAGTATTCTAAATAATCCATTTGACACTATTTCTATGCAGAATACGTACGCTTTTTCTACAACGGATAGTAGCAAAATACTCACAACATGGGCCTGGATTAATATTTCAGTATTAAAAGTGATATCCTCCAGTACAGGAAAACACGAAGCTAGACAGGACCCTACTGTAAGCTGGACAAACAAAAGACAATACTTAAGATTTTTTAAGAATGGACTTTGTTCAGTTAATGAAAAGCTAGTATCAAAAAAGACTGCTATGGTAACTTGCAGAGCTGGAGGAGAGACTGCTGCTACCACAGCCTCCTGTAAAGCACAATCCAGACTGCACTGTGGGGAAACAACTGCACAGCCTTCCCGCCACAGTGCAGCTGTATCCAGCCTGAGCGCACGACAACACGTGGAGATGCAGAAAGCCGTTTCCACTAGCCATTTTCAGTCCTGAGTTCATATTTTATATTTCAGATGTGCCAGCGATTTTTTTTGTAACACTTGGATGAATATGAATATGAATAAAATAATTAAAAGTATGCAGTTCCCAC
>VWPV01014433.1:0-23684 GCA_013389885.1 Geococcyx californianus
TAAAGACCAAGGCAAAGAAGACAGTGAGTACCTGTGCCTTGTTCTCATCCCTAATCTGTCCCCTTTCTCTTCCCAAAACAGAATGCTGAAAGCATGGAAGTAGAATTGGACAGTTTGACCTAAGGTTCTTGACACGAAAGTGACAGGATGTTTCAAGGAGAATGCTTTTATATTCAGATGGCCGTTGTGGAAGAGATGGGGACAGCACAGCAGGGGTGCCCTTTTAAATCAGATCTCCAGACCCTATTTCTTCCCCAGCCAGAGATGCTTGTGTAGCAACAGCTTGGGGACAGTTGTCAGCAGCCCCTTCATAACCCAGTGTTGTGCACTGCTCCAAAAGACGCACAGTGTCTTGGGAGTGCCAGCCTATGTCAGTGAGAGATCTAGCAGTGAGCCACGTGTCCCTCACCTCTGGAGGGGAAAGATCCTGACATGAACCACTCACCTGTGGCTTCATGGCACTGTTAACCCTAAAAGTAAAATCTATGCTTTTATTGGAGAAAATATGAAATCTTGTTGTTCAGATTCTGCAGACTGAGCTGAAAAATATGGCATTTGCTAGTTTGGAAGGCTGATCATACAGCAAAATGTTCTTCAATTTATTTTGGCCTGCAATTGTAGTATTTAAATTGCATCTTTCACTACTGTCACTCAAACACTGCTGTGAATGCTCAGTCTAAGTTTGGTTCCAAATAAAAGTGTTGTATGACCTTGTTAACCTAGTTTCTACTCAGAATTAATATTAGTGTGATGACTTGAATTATCTCCCCAGATAATCACAATATGGCATGTAATTTTGAATGTCATGTTTGTTTGACTCATGGGAAATGGAAATAAAAAATTGCCTGTAGCACAGTGAATGCAAATCCGTTACCTCTTTGGCAGTGGTCACTTTACATTGCATTACGACAATGTTATTGAAGGAATATCAAAGCTGCTTGAACATTTTCATAGAATTTCACACTCTTTGCCAAATTCTGCTTTTAAAATGGACACTTTACATAAGATTGCTGACAAACCCTTTTTTGAAGTGAGGAAAGCAGAGAAAACTAATTGTATAAACAAACATCAATCACTCATTAAGCAAGAAAGTAATCATGAAATAAATTATGAAATCAAAACTGTGTGTATCCTTTTGATTAAAAGCAAATATAATTTCTAATAAGAATTCTACTATACCTTGAAACCTCATTCTATTGTGAACTTATATTGATTTAAAAAGTTGTAAATTTTGAAATCATAATTTGAAAATGGATAAATAGAATTTAATAAATTATACTAAATAAATGAATTTCAGTTGGAAGAATTTATTACAGATTTAAATCATTTAACAATGAAAATATTTGTAAGTCATTCTGGTAGCTTAGTTAACTCTAGTTGAAATTTTAATTTAACATTTAAGAAATTAAATTTTACCATCGTATACTTACACAATGCTGAATCAACATAGATTATTTCTGAGCGTAGCCAGTCAATCTTGTTTTCAGATTCCATAATATAATTGCCTAAGTTTTTATGTAAAATTAAATTGTAAACTTTTAATTCATTTGAATCACAAAAACACCGTTTGTTTTGTGGTGATCATTGATTTTGCTTTGAAATCTTGCCAGGTTTACCAGAAAATGTTATAGTGTAGTCAGTATAAGTCTACACAGTTAATAAAGTCTGTGTGCAGTTAGTAAGCCCTGCATTTGTACTCCTAAATTTATCATAAAAATATGTAGAATGAATACATACCTGTTGATGTATACCTGTTGACTATATGACTATTCAGCGAGTACCGGTAGTTTCCACAAGGCATGTCACAGGTAAGAAAACAGTCACCAGACTACCCAGAACACGATCCAGTTTTATGAGCATAACCCACTGCATGGATTTGTCCAACTTATTCTTAAAGTTTTTCAGTGGAAAACGTTCACAGCTTCTAGGTGTTCCGTAACTATTTCACCTTTTTAAGAGTTGGATATTTGTTAAGACCTAAGCTCAGTCTGTTTTGCAAATTAAGCCTATGTTTTCTATCTTTATTCACAGAAAACAATTGAGCACTCCACCTCTGGGATATTTTTTTTGTGTAATGAACCGCCACCACAATACACTACATCTTGGATTTCTTTGCTGATTGTTAGTCTAAATGAATGATAAAGAATATCTATCAGCCTTTCCTGAAAAGATGTAAACCTCCACCATTTTTACTTCTCCCATCTGGACTCCCTCCAGCTTATTTACCCCTTTCATATATCCTAATGCTCCAAACAGAACAAGAACTCCAACTGAGATCTCAAAGCATCAAGTACAGCAGATAATTTATTTCCTATGTCCTATATACAAATTGTTAGGGCAACACAGATATTTTGGGGATATAAACTTCCACACACAAATGCAAGTTTAGCGTGCTATTCTCTCAAGATCCTTTTCTGAAGCATCGTTAAGTATTCAGCAACTTCATGACATGAATTTCTGCTTCCAATCTCAGTGATTTCAAGCTCTTTCTGGTCTCTACTACTGTATCTCCTCAGCCTTATTTCTGAATTGACTGCCATAGGATGACTGAGACTGGAAGGCACCTCTGGACAACATCTACTCTATTTTTGTGGTCAGAATACAGCTGCTTCTGATGTGTGAGCAGGTTGTTCAGCACCTTGAATAGTCAAAGTTACCAAGGCTTCTATGGCTTCTCTTTGAACTGAGAAAGTTTCCTCTTTTGCTTAAGTTGTCGTTACCTTGCTGATGAATATTATAGCCTATCCTTTGGCTGAACAGCCCAGGAAGAGTAGGACTCCATTTTCTTTCCAAGCCTTGGCCCTAACCATGATTTTATTAAGAGAAAGGTCGTGATTAGCTCCCCTTATATCTTCCCCTTTCTGGCTAAACCAAGCCCAGTTCCCTCAGTGTCTCCCCATGGCCCATGAGCTCCCAACCACTCCAAGCATCACCACCCTCTGCTGGGTTCTCTCCAGTTTTGCAGTCTTTCTTTTGCACTTTAGAGCCCTAAACTGCACACAGCACCCCACACATGGTATTGCCACTGTTGAATGGAGGAACATAACTTCTACTGCAAACCTGCACCCCATCCTCTTGGCCACCTGCATAGTGTATGCTCGGGTGGGTTCACTCAGGCAGCAGATGGAGGAGCTGCAGGAGAAAGTTAGTAGGCTACACTGACTTAGGGAGAGAGAACAAGTAGAACTTTGAGACTTAGCAAGGAGAAATATTAGGCCTTGTGTCAATGATCTCCACCAGGCTACCAGAAAACAGTGAACAGGCGGCATCCTGGAGGAGATGCCGCAGTCTCTGGTGACCCCTGGGAACAGGATATCGCTTCACTTCCCTTCCTTGTATAATCCAGCCAGGAACAGATCCAAAGCCTTGGCAGTAAACCAAACCAATAAATGAGATTTACAGGGAGAAATCACACCAGCAGGGCAAACTAAAAGCTGCAAAAGGAGGTGGTGAGTGTTATTAGTGGGTGCCTTTGTTAAAAGGCACCAAGGCACACAACTGTCGGCCTGATATGCAGTGAAGGCAGGTTTGCTGCTTGCCAGAAATGTAACATTATAGACTACTATAACATTAAAAGCACGGACTACTATCCTCTATTTCTTATCCATATGAACACTGACATATTAAAACAAAACCTAGACAAAATCAAGCAGGACTTCAGACTGCTGGTAGCCCAAGTGCAAACAATGGATACCCAAGCGATCACCTCTGTCTTACCAGTCAAATAGGGATATAGGCAGAAGTTGAGATATCATGCAGATAAATAACCTGACTTCATGGCTGGTGTTGTTGCCAGGGCTTTGGTTTCTGTAATCATAGGGCATTCATCAAAGAATAAAGTCTTGTGGGCAGAGATAAGATCCACCTATGTAGAAGACGCAGGAGAATCTTTGCTCACTTAGTGAATTGGGCTTTAAATTAATGAAACTGGGGGGTGGAGTCCAAAGCTGTGATACTTGTATGTCCTTAATAAACAGTATGGATAAGTGAACCTACGGAGCAGTCAGAAATGTTCCTCAACCCTTTCCAAAGGCAAAAATCCCAAGTCCGTTAAACCAACATGTGTAATTTGGGCAATAAGCAGGAGGAACTGGAAGTCCATGTCTGATCTGAGAGTTATGATGTGAAATAAATCACGAAGCCTGATGGGTTCTTTTCTCCCAGGAGAAGAGAATATTCTGAGGGAACCGTACTACAGTGTTCCAGTAGTCATAAGGTGGCTACAAAGAGGGCAGATACTCTTCACAAGGAACCTTAATGGGTACAAATTGCAGCAGGAGAGGTTTCATCTTGATGTAAGAAGGACATTTTTTACAGTGAGACCATTCACTGAAACAACTGGCCCAGGGACATGGTAAGGTTTGTGTTACTGGAGCTTTTCAAGATACAGTTGGATAGGGCACTAGATAGGGCACTGGATAGGACATCTAGGCTTCCTTCACCATGAAAAGTTGTACTGGATGATCTTTCAAGGTCCCTTCCAACCTGGGCTATTCTATGATTCCATGATTCCTATTACCCACTGGCTGCATTCTTTCTTTCTAATGTATATTTTGGGTCTTTATCATATCAAGGAAGTCTAATGATTCTTATTCATCCTGCTGGCTTGAGAGGTCCTTTTCTGAAGACTGTGTTTTACATCAAAGATAAATATTCTAAAATGAATATTCAAGAGCTTCATATCAATGGCAGGAGTAAAATCAAGAAAATAGAATTAATTAGTTGGAAAAAAGGCTTGACACAGGTTTCAATGGTTTAAAAAGCAGTCATCTGGGCAGCGAGAGCTGCAGGTGCTCAAGAGATCATAGAGCAACACTTTGATCACTCCTCTTCACTAGCACCTTCAAATAAAGAAATTATTCTAATCAAACAACAAAAACCAGCTACAGTCATTAAATGTGGGATTTCTCTTACTCTGTAATATAAAAATACATTTAGAGCCAAGGCAAAGGTTGTTGACAGAAGTTTGCAGTGCTTCATTGAATTCAATAGAGTGATAGTGTTTGTGCTAGCAGTGGAGACACCAAAGACCTCTCAGTACAGTGTGTAAACCCAGATTTTCGTGTCTTGATACTGAAATGTTTGCTTGCTCTTTTTGCCTGTGGGTAGATCAAGGACTCCTACTCTGTACTAATCATAGCATTTTTTTTTTTATAGGGTCATACTTAATGCAGGGAGGAGATACCTGGTGCATGGAGGTTGGGTCTGTCTGTCATTTCAGCACTAGAAAACAACTGGACAGACAAAAAAAGCCAAAACCACAAACAAAAACCCCAACCAAACAAACAACCAAAGAAAATCCAAACAAGGAAATGTTGAAGAAAGAAAGAAATAGTGCTGAGCTCTGTGAAATTGTTCTGATTGACAGCACAGGAACACAAATCCATCTGGCAACTTTAACCAATGCATCTCACAATTTAAGGACTGTAAGTGCCATTCTTGACAAAACACAACAATATTCTTTACAACCTCTGAACAAGACTCCCATAAACTCAAAGTCAGGCCTTATAAATTCAGTTGCAAAGTAAATTGACAATCTGAGGTCAACGGAGAGAGCTTTCTGATCACTCTGAATTAGGAAAATGCTATTAACAAATCAAAGCAGAATCTTAGTGTTAATGAAGAGTTTCCAATTAATTTTTTTTAATTACAATTTCTTACTGATTTTTAATTCAATGTCTGTTTTCATTCCAGAGTTTCATAATTATATAAAAATAAATACACTTAAAATGTATTTACATGGAAATCTAGCTTCAGAACTAGGACCAGATAGTGGTCAAATTAACTATGAATGAAAAACAGAGCCCCCACCTCCAAGGCTTTTTCCTTCTGCTTTAGCATAAATAATATTAGCAAGACCTTTCCTCCTAAAATGCCATGGACCTAAATCCCATGTTGAACAACAGAACATACATTAACACAGTCATTTTCCAGCAGTGAAACTAATTTTAAATACTATGGTCACTCAGAGAATATGGTGTGTCTATCCTTTCATTGTACATTTTGCTAGCTTCAAGAAAGAATAGTAGAAAATATAGGTAATTTTGACTCAGTCTCAAACTTGTATTACATCTGCAAAACTGTAGTTTCATGCTTCCTTTATTATTGTAAGAGGAATTTGTGGTAATCCTTGAGTAGAATCCTTAATTTACTTGTAAAAATAAGAGCAAATTAAAAAATAAAAATAGCATTAAGATCCTAACATTATTTTGTAAATTATTAATTGTAAATTAAAACTTTGTCACCTTCTAGGACCTGATGTTTTTCAGAATGATTGTTCATGGTTTTTATATAACAAAATACATTTGTCTTCTAAAAATTGAATGATTCCATTCATTGTGCCTTCTGTACTTGAACAAGTGCCAGAGATGTAACACTATATCTGAAATCTTAGTTAAGACAGTTCTATTTTGCTTTTTTCCCTGAATCGATACGGCTATAATGCCTATTCAAGCAGCTCAAGCAGCTAAGTCTTAGCAAGTCTTACCATTATTAAAAAAGTGAAAAAAAGACTTTTTGAAAAAAGGAGATATTTATTGTGGGCCTAAGGTATATTTAGACACAGTATAACCAGTATAACACAAGAATTAAAATATTTAATATATTTTTAAACAAGTGGGATTTTCCTTTTGTAACTAGTTATTGTATGAGAGAATCAGGAAAACAACCAACACTAAAACCAGACAGCTACATCTCCAAAAATAGTTGCATAATCTGATGAATCGAAACCAAATGTAATCTTTGGCAAACAAATGACTACTTTTTTTTTTTATACATACATCTATCCAAGACATATTAATAAGATAAAAATATAAAATTACAAAAGAATATTTCCTTACTTAATCATATGCATATACACATCCAATTAGTAGTTTTAGATAACCACAGAAAATAAAGGGGCTGGTAATCCTCCAGGGGAAGCACAATAGAACTGGCTATGCTCAATCTACCACGGTCTAGTAAGTAGTTGTTCCGATAGTACTCACACTAAAAAAATAAACTTCTCCCTAGTCATTTATTGAATATAATCTTGTAGTGTATTCTTAGGTGACAACCTTATTTAACAATTAAAGGAAACTCGGTAGAGGGACAAGAGTCCATTCACCTGCAGTCTGGGAAATGTTCTCTCTAACGTACCCTTTCAAAAGCCCCGTCACAATGTAGAGAGATTACCGCTGATGATTAAGTGGTTGGAAAAGAGGAAACTTGATATCTAACAAGGAAAAAGGAACTGCTTGATTCTGCATGGCTACACCTGTAAGCAAGTTGATCTATGAGAAGTACTTTTGATCTTACAAGTTCCATTTTAGGCTGGAAACAAAATGATTCTCCTCTCCAGCTCCTGTTTGTAGAGTATACTCCTCTGCCAGACTGGGACAAATCCCTACAGATTTCTTCAGTGTGTCCTATATGGCATAATGCTCCCAAACCTCTGATGTTTTTTTAAAAATTTAATTTAAACTCTGGATGACTTTAATTGACATTCAAACTTAAAGCAACTTAAAAGACAATGACAACTAGGAAAAAGCAGTTGGATGCTATTGTATAGGGTCAATCACAGACATATTGATTCTGTCTTCAAAACCAAAATGTGTTTGCTGACTCCTTTCCTACTATTCCCCTCTAGCATATGTAATTTTCTCCCATTGCCCACTTGAATAACTGTGGCAATGTCCAGAGTGACTGCTAAAATCTGCTGCCTTTTTTGAAGCTTGCCCTTCTCTGCTGTAAGGTTATGGATTTCCCAGCTCAATCCCATTATCTAGTAAAAGAAACAGCCTTGGCTGCAACCCTTGATCATCTTGTAAGTTATCACTTACAGCCCTTTAGCTGCAATTGTCTTGAGAAATCACACTTGTGAGGACTCAAAAATTATGTACAGAAGTGTCTGAATATTTCTTTTTTAAAAAGACAGAAATGTTCTTATAACTTTTGTCTGTATAGAACACCGTGTAGGGTTTCCCCTCCTCCAAAATGTTTTTTCGGTACTGATCCACCGTGTTACTGGCGGTAAAACCTTACAAAAGTGTACTGTAATTCCATATATAAGTCCCTCAGGCACTGCAAAGGCTGTAACTCAAGTGCTAGCAGAGTGGAAAGCTGGTGTCAATTTTTACTGTGCAATTCTGTCAACAACTTTACCAATGAGCTTGATGAAGGGATCAAGTGCACTCTCAGCAAGTTTGCAGATGACACCATCTTAGCTGGGTGCAAGAGTGGATCTGCTTGAAGGAAGGGAGGCTCTGCAGAGGGATCTGGACAGGCTGGATTGATGGGCTGAGACCAACGAGATGAGATTCAACAAGGCCAAGTGCAGAGTCCTCCATTTGGGACACAACAACCCCGAGCAGCGTTACAGGCTTGGGGAAGAGTGGTTGGAGAGCTGCCTGGCAGAGAAGCACCTGGGGGTGTTGGTTACAGCCGGCTGATCATGAGCCAGCAGTGGCCCAGGTGGCCAAGAGGGCCAGTGGCATCTCTGTCTGTGTCAAACACAGCGTGGCCAGCAGGAGCAGGGAGGGGATTGGGCCCTGTGCTCAGCACTGGTGAGGCCACACCTCGAGTGCTGGGTTCAGTTTTGGGCCCCTCAGTCCAGGAAGGACATTGAGGGGNTATTAGAACAGGCTGCCCAGGGAGGTGGTGGAGTTGCCATCCCTGGAGGTGTTTAAAAAAGGGTGGATGAGTTTCTTAGGGACATGGTTTAGTAGGGAGACACTTACGGTTGGACTTGATGATTTCAGAGGTCTCTTCCAGCCATATGGTTCTATGATTCTATGATTCCGTGATTCTAAATCTGGAAAGTTTGCCTGGTCATTAGTTATTCTAGCTACTAGCCCACCCCTGTGTATATCGTTTTTCCTCTAATACCTGAAAAATAATTGATAAACCCCTCCAAGATCCCGCTTGCTATGTAGCTAGGACACCATGTGAGTTTAATTTCAGATATTCTACTCTAACTTGAAAGTCAGAACAAGAAATAATTACATCTATTTATTTAAGGGGACAAAAAATGAAACAGAGTACAGCAGTAATGAGAGTATTTAAATGTCCATGTACGAGTACAAGCCTGGAAAACAACAAAGAAAAGACTAAGTCTATTGGGAAGTAGCTTAAGCCTTCTCCTTTTCAGAATTATTTATTTATAGAAAGCTGTTTGTGGCCTGTGATAATTTGCAGTAATTTACTACTCCTCAGATTGCAAACTTCTCCAAGGCAGAATTATAACTGCCTAGTACAGCTGGGATCAATATTATCAAACTCTTTACAAATTCAAAATCTTGAAATTAAGACCGTACAAAATCTTCTCCCTCTTCCCCAGCAAGTAAAAGTTCTCCTTTCTCCATCTTTTGTAATAACACAGATCAAAGGAGGCATAATGATATAATAGATAACTGCATTCATGATAAAAAGAACTATATACCTCACTTTCTAGTGTTTATTTTATGTTAGATTTTTCTTTTGAATATTCTCCAAGAAATATTCCTGGCTGTTTTCTTCATTAGAGCTGACAGTCTGTTATTTTTTAGCATAGCATTTTCCTACACTTTATTGAAATCTATTTCTTAGTTGGTTTATTACCATGTGTTACTATTTACTTCATATTTTGTGGTCCTTTACTTCTAGAATTTTTCTAATATATTTGAATTTACAGTGAAATGCATTTGAACTCTATTTAGCAGGTACCTAAATTACTCCAGTCATTCTGAATCCGATTGAATTTTACATTATCCTTTATTATTTAATAGGACTTCCAGTTCTGTATCTTCAAAATCCTGCCTTTAACATTAGGTGTTGGAGCCTTTCTCTGTTCTGCCTTTTCTGAGTGCATTGCTCAGACTAAATGCCTCCATGACATCTTCAAGATCATCCTGTCTTCCCAGAAACACTACAGAAAAAAACAAAGAGACAAAAAGCAAGCAGAATCCAACCCTAAATAAATGAAAACTGAAAGGGGAAAAGTTTTCCCCATCCAAGTTTCAATTGCTGGAAATGTCATACATTACAAAGGGTAACGTATCCTGGAAATCAGCAAACTGAACACTAATAAAATGGAACCAGGTCAGATAGTTCCAAAAACACCGTAAGTATACTTTGCTTTGTACAGATGTAGTGGAAGTCCTAGGATTAAGCAGCAAAGAACTGTTCACAATTATGAAGATCTGATGCCACTTTGTCATTCCTCTGGTGGCATTTGTTCTTATCCTCAGAGCTGCTGTGTTCAGGTAAATTTTTAAGTGGCAATTGTGAGAGGAATAGATTTGTAGAACTAAGTGCTTTAATCTTGAGATAACAAATAAATTTATGTGAAATTCAAATTCTAGCTAAGTATCAAACAATTATGTAAATTAAAACATTATTACATTTCAAGGTAAAACTGCTCCTGCCTTACTCAGATAATTCAAAGTTTTGCAGTTTCCCCTTAGCACGGATGCAAACAAACCTTTTCTTAACAAGATTTGGCTAGCTGGCAGGGTGGAATGTTCAAAAATAGCAACAACGGCAAAAACAAAGCTAAAAGTCATATATTATCATATCTGCCCATCCGCCCTGTGTATCAGCAATTGAATGCTATGCATTAGCAAATACAGTCAGGGAACTCAATGCGTGTAGAATGAATGAACAATTTACTAAACATCTAAATTGCCAAGGCATACTCTCTTTCTCTCACAATGATTGACAAGTTTCCTGACTCCACCCTCAAGCTTCCTCCTTCAGTAAATGTGGTGTACTGAAATGAACCAAGAGTCACTAGGAGTCATGTGGGAAAGAGTCCTTCCTCCCTAGTGCCAAAAGCAGCAGGAGCCCACCTGTACAAACAGTGGATGTATTCATTGCATTGTGGCAAGTGTTTCTGAGAAAGTTTGCTCTTCTGAAATGCCACAGATAAATACAGTTTTTGACTTTTTAATAAGATTTCAGTAGAGTCCTTGTAGTTTTTATATATAACATTTCCTGCTTAGAAAATGAGAAATTCTGCAGTTGAGAGTTCAGGGGAAAGAAGTTACATAGGTTTCATGTCCTCCGTGCCTTGAATTTTTCTAGGAACTAGAATTGCCTCAAGTCTACAAGTCTAAGGAAAATGCATCAACCTCCCTCTTATTTCCTCAATACTTCTTTAGTTGCTGAGTTCATCTGTTTGTGAATCGTAGTAATTTTTCAGTACTTTGTTCTCATCTCAAATTTACTCATGTATTGAATACTCTTTGCTAGCGTTTACGTAATGAAAACAGTTCTCTTTAAGTACAAATCAATGAAATATAAGGCAGCACTTCCTATCAACCCAAAGAAGATTCGTGCATGCCAAAGCTACTGTTTTCACAGAGGTAGTGTTGTTCCTGTTTTGTAAATGATTTATGTTCAAGTACCTGGCTTCAAGAGATTTAAGCCAGATAAACTATCAACAAGATGCTGATCCAAGGAACCTTTTGGAAACTAGCTTTTCTCTTTTTCTTTTTCTCCTCTCTCCTCATCTTGGTCAGACGGCTAAGTGTCAAACAATTTAAATAAGAACTATTTATTAAGAATTTAAATACCTACTCCCATCCTATGGGCCTTAGTGGCATTTAGTACCATGATTTAAATTAAGATACTGCTTTCATAAATATGTGTGAAATTAAGGGTATTATCATTATTATTCACATTTCAGAAAGAAGAATATTCATGGCTTAAGGGAAAAAGGTCACACTGGATTTAACCTCTTCTAACACTAGTTTATTCTGGTGACTACAGAAGCCTCTACTGTCTTCTGACGGTGGATAGATGGCCCTGATAGTATTGTTGAACTCTAGGCACAGTGCTTATTATTTTCTTGTATTTCCTCAATTCTGCCGTGTAATTGCATACATAATTATATTGAAGTTGAAACTTTTCCTAATATATCGTTGAAATTATCCCCTTAAATTATAAGAATATAAAATCCTATAGAATATATTATAAATTTATACCTGAAAAAAGCATAATACAGGTACTGAATTATTAGTTATGTAACTTAAAAAGGAAACTGTGATGTGATGTTTGAAAATTAATTTTGACTGCTTCAGAAAGCTTAAACAACACCATTGACTAAACTCTTACATCAAAAGTCACAATACCATAGTCCATTCCTCCATATGGAGTGCTCATTTCCTTTCTTTCTCTTTCAGCAAGTGGTGGTATTTAGCCAATAGAAATATCTCTGTCTGTATCAACTTATCAAGCTAAAAAAATATAATTATGGCCCATACACACTTCCATGTCTGTTAATGTGTTGATATAACCTTTGGAGAAAAGACAGCCAGATGTACACAGACCCATCTCTTACTTAATCTAGCTGTCACTTCATGGGTAAAAGTTGTCTCTTTTTCAGGTATATAATGTACATCATAATTTTTATATTTTTACAGATTATCCATTGTATTTGAGGTTGTGAAATTGTATTTTGGAAGTAATTCACATGCATCTTACCTAGAATGGATCACAGAGTTAAAAGATTACTTTCAAAACATCTTGAAAATACCAAAGATGTTTTCAGGCTTCATAAAAAATAAATGTTTTTATTCTCTTCTGACAAAGGAAGTGAATTAGAAAATAATAAATTTTCTTCCCTGTTTTTTGTTAATTGCCTGGGGGAAACTAAACTAAAATGCAAAAAAGGATCCTAAAAAAATGCTGGAAAATCCAAATTTGATGATTGGTAACAGTGTGGCTCAAAAAAAGACACAAATCTGAGCCTGCTGGTATTAGTATTTCTTTGGACAAAATTGCTGACATATTCTGTCAGTTATTCTGGGTTCATTCTTCAGCTTTGATCTTAACCAGTTTGGCAAGAGTTTCAGTCACTCAGATCTCTCAGACAGTTAATAAGTGAAGAACAATGCTATGGCTGATTCAGTGGAAAGGAAAGAGGGTATCAGAGGCTGCCTCAGCCTCTCTTGGAGGAACTCTGAACATTTTGACTATGAAAGCCAGTGCCATCAGTCTAAGGGGCCAGCAACACATGCATTGCTTGGCTTTGCCAAGGAACCCGGGTGTGGCCAATGGGGCTGTTCTTTAACTTCCTTTCTTTTTGTGAACATTCCACACCTGGTAATGAGATCAAGACTCCCTGGGTCTCCCTGGGCCCAAAGAGATATGCCAAGGGGGCTTTCCAGCTGCAGAGAGGAAACACAACTTGGGCAGGGCGTCGGAGAGGCCACATTGCCAGCAGCTAACCAAGAGCTCTGGGCATCAGCAAAGGGATGCATGGTCCCACAGGATGAAAAGGACTTTAAACATACATTTCTATATTTTGGGTAACTGAGAAAACACTTTCACGTATCCAGGTCAGAGTTTGTGTTAAAAGATATTATGGGTGAAGATATTGTCTATGATATGTGATTATTGTGAACCAGTTATCAGAATTACTGTCACCTTAATATAATTTTATTGGTGTGTTTATGTGGCTTGAGCAGGCTTTATTTCCCCTCATAGCTATGGCTGCTTAGAAAAAGTGTACATTAATATCCCATTTCGGTAGCCCCTCAGATACCTTAGTATTTATATAAACATGTTCTCCTAAATAATGTTACATTCTGTTAGGTATTTTAACTGTTAAGTTTGGGAGGGTCTGACAAAGTCATTGTCAGGGATTCTACTTATTTTATAATGATCCCATAGAACATGTAGGAATGAAGAACGCTGCCTTCTCTTGGTACCTCAGTTTCATATTTTGCCAGCTTTTATCTTCAATAGTTCTACATAAGAGCGAAGAATATGTCTTAAAGAGATCCATGCTGGAAGGGAACTCGGGCTTTGATTTCATTAGTAACCTGAAGTCACCCAGTATCATTATAGCTGATGCACTTACACTTAAATCAATTGCATTAGATCATAGCTCAAATAACTGCCAGTGAACTGAGACTTAAATCAGTCAACACTGTGGCATTCATCAGTGCTATTTGTTTAAGGAAAAATCTGCAAGAACAGATGAACATTTTTCACATTTGGGAGCTGGGGTTTTTTGTGTTTGTTTTCATTTTGCAATGATGCTATGAACACCTCTATAGAAAATTAAAGCATAAGATTGCTATACTGTCACTGTTACCTACTTCTCAGGCACTCTTTTGAAACTGAATGAATTTTAAAAGCTCTGCTCTTGACTTTTGATTGAAGCATACACCAATCATTTCTAGCAGAGTTTAAAAAAGGAGCAGTCTCAAAACCCTCAACTGCTTTTGAGTGGTCTAGCTGTGTTTCTTGGGCAGAATGGTTTGCCACATGATGTGGTAAAAAGAACATGCACATTCTTCCTGTGTGCACCCACTCTTATTTGTGGACTGAAGCTCAAATGCTATTCATGTACTACCATGCTCAGTATCACAAGTCTGAGACTATGGGAATTGTTGAGCTGATGCTAACTCCTCGCTTCCTCAAGTCCACATGCACCCTTCCCACCTTTTTTAATGTGGTGTGCTGTGGACTATCAAAAGTGCTTGAGTAGTGTTCAGGAGCTGCACCTTTACAATGTGAGGTGAAAGCTAATAGCAGATAGGGACTATTAAACATAGCTTCAGAGAGCTCAGCTGGCTGCAGAGTACGGCACTACATCATACTGCCATAGTTGCACACCTTGTCCTACTTATTTTGTAATCACAGAAACAAGAAATTGATTCTCATTAAACTTTTAAGGGAAACAATAAAATTACATAAGATAAAACCCACATATATAAAGAAATCTCACTGCTCAAGTTGCATAACACAACACAGAAACCAACTCTTGCTTTTTACTTAGAAAGTCTGTTTCCCATAGTGTACTAAATTAAAATAGGCAGGTAATGCATTTATCAGTCTCTTTTACCTGTGCTGAAGTTCATGAAAACGGCGTTGCCAATCTATAACTGTCCTACAGTGTGGCACTTTTCCTTACTTTCTCAAATATCACTACATTTTGCATGTTTCTTCTGAAAAAAAGAAAGAACTTCTCCCTGGCAAAAATGAAAGCAGCTGAATTAATGCACCTTTTGGTTTACTCAATCTGTGGCATTATTCTTATTGTAGGGAAACAAAACAACTGACCTAGATATTATTTCGTTTTCAAAAGTTGTCCCAAACTTGTTCCTTGAAAAGACAATCATATATTTCTTGCCAAAATATTTTCATAATAGACTGCAAAAAGAAGTACATAAAAAGGAACAAATATTTCTCTTCAGAAATAGAAAAAAAAAGGATCTTGATATGGCCCAAGAGTAAAAAGAAGTTTATACTTCAGTTTTGACTCAAAAGTGAAGATCAGTTGGTTTTTGTGTTATTGTTAATTATATGTAAAACCCCAGTATTACTTGAGATTTTAGTACTCTAATGTCATATTTAAAACTTTATTCATATTTTTGTAGAGTGGTGATATTTTTAATGTTAAAATCATCTGTGAATGATAAAAGTAAAAGTAAATAGGAGCAAATAAACACTTTTTTAGCACAGTAACAAAAGGTCAGGTGACAAAAAGTTGTGGCAGAAAACAAAAATGTAAAAATGTTGAGAATCTTAAGAATAGTACCGTTGTCTTCAGTTTAATTAATTTTATAGTCCAAACATAGAAGTAGCTCTTTTAATATTAATTTCCTTTATCTCAGTGCAGAAATCTATAAGAAGGCAGGGAACAGTTACACTATGCACACATATTCACTGAGGAATGGTATTTTCTTGCTAGAAATACCTTTCATTATACCAGTCTACTTTTTTTCTTTTTTACTTATTCAGGTTATGAAAAAAGGAATTGCTTTCATGTTTATTGACTTCANGTCCAAACATAGAAGTAGCTCTTTTAATATTAATTTCCTTTATCTCAGTGCAGAAATCTATAAGAAGGCAGGGAACAGTTACACTATGCACACATATTCACTGAGGAATGGTATTTTCTTGCTAGAAATACCTTTCATTATACCAGTCTACTTTTTTTCTTTTTTACTTATTCAGGTTATGAAAAAAGGAATTGCTTTCATGTTTATTGACTTCATAGTGATTAATAATCCCTGGCCCAGTGGTCATTTAGGCACTTTATTTAGCAGCAATGGTAGATAACCAGAGTTAGGAATTTAATTTATCTGCATGAACAAGGTTTATATCAATTTACCAAAAACGTTTCCACTCTCTTGGAAATAAGATGGTGGGAAGAGAGAAAAAACATCTGCTACATTTAAAAACAGCTTGTGGGCTCTACCATCAATGAAGCCAGTTCTGCAGTTAATCAGCTCTGCCCTCACCAACAGATGTCACTGCAAGAAAAAGAATTAATTTGTGAGGTTATTGGGCTCAAGGAGAGACAAAACTCTCTGAAATCTAAACGTGAAAGAGCCTCTCTTTCAGACCATATGTTCATGTCTCAGTTCCTCTGCCACAAGCTGAGAATTAGCAGCAGGCAGATTGGTAAAAATAACAAAAAACTAAAAAAAAAGGGAAAAAAAGAGAAGTGTTCAAACTTAAAGGCATATGAAACAACTGAAACACATCAAAGCAAAACACAGCACTCTGCTTTTGATTTTATGAATGATTTCACTGAGAAAACAAAGTCTGTTCATTCATTGTGTGTATTTCCTCAAGGCACATTCAGGAAAGTAAACATTCCCGGTCACCTAATTCTGTGGGTAAAAGTGGGAAAAGGAAAGTGTTCGTGTAACACTTACTGAGCAGTTCTATAGTTTTTTCTGATTATAAATACACATATGCCAGGGCACACAAAACCAGTACTAAATGTATTAAAGCTTAAAAGTTAAGACATTAAAAGTGAATGACTCTCACAGTTAAGGTTATTCATGTGTAATCTTCATTTGCCATTTTTGTGTGCATACTGTGGTACAATATTTAAGCGCATAATCATATGCCTGTATTCTGTTTCTCAAGACAGCCTTAGATTAGAAATAAAAATTATAGAAAAATGTTCTATTATGAAGAATTTTGCCTTCTATGTCACCAGACTGAAATCTGTTAGATAAGATGCAAATCACAATCCTCTCCTATTTGTACTAACACCAGCATGGGCAGCAAGAGCAATTCAGATCCCATGACACCTGGTACACATTACCTCTACCTACCTGAGAGCACTATGGGAATAAAGAAAAATTTGGAGTTTGGCACATTATCCAAAGCTTTGAGAGTAGAAAGATTCCTTTCTTCATAGCACAAATACAGCCCTGCCCCCCATAGCTTTTTACCCTTTTTCTGCCCTTGCCTCCCTGCAACACCTCTTCCCCACTCCCCTATTCCTCGATCTGCATTCATGTTGTTACCATTTGTTTGGCTTACTTTGTCTCTTTACTCCAATTTGTGGTTTCCCACTTCACTCTCCCACTTGTTAGGAAGGAGGACTGTGAAGAGGTTATTTTTTTCCTGCTCACGAGTAATCTGTCTTGGCTGCCAGTTGGAAGAATTACAGGGTTGTCTTGCTAAACCCCCAGTGCCCTTCTCTGGCACAGCTTTGCTGCAGCAGGAATCTCTGGCAAATTTAACTGCCAACCTCTAAAAACCCTTTGCTGAGCACTTGCAATTTGAGGTTTCTTACTTGCAAAGCCTTGCAATTCAACTGACATTTAGCTTGCTTCCCCCGCCCAGAGAAAAACAGCTACAAAATGCCAGTCTTTGCTTGAAAACACGGGGAAGCTACATATTTTTCATGAAAGCCATGTACTTATTAAGGTCCATAGGCAAACCAAGTTTTTATCTCTCTCATCTGATCTGAGATATTCTTGTTGACAGTGAAAGCTTTGAGAAGAGTTATTGACTAACTTAGTCCATGTTTAGTAAGAAATACAGTGTTATACGGCATATAACCCAACTCACTACACATGCTAAATGGAATGTGACTGAAAAGTAATTTTTGAAATTGGAAACAGCTGGCTTTTAAAACCAAAAAGCTTCATTATTTCCCACTAACCTAGTGAGAATTTTCAAAAATCTTTTTCCTTTTGAAGATATGATTACCACCAAGAAATCATTAAACTAACATTTAATTCAGATACAGCCGTTTTGGTTCAGTTGGATGACACACAGAGTAGTGTGTGAAGTCCTGTATCACATCTAGTGACCATTTATTCAAAAGCTTGATCCATGCACATCAAGCCTTTACATGCATGCCTTTTAATGGACACTCTCTGCTTTATTTGGGTTTTATTAAATAGCTGTTTTGTAATCGCAGAATCATGAAATCATAGAATCCTAAGGTTGGAAGAGACCTCTGAGATCATTGAGTCCAACCGTGCCTGTCTCCCCACTAAACTATATGACAAGATAATTCAATAGGTGGGGATAATCTCATTTTCATAGTCCTACATATTTCCTAGGTTGTTTTGACAGAAACCTGGATGATTACTTGCTGCTTTGATGGGCTTTTTTGTTTCTTCACTTCTCTTTCTTTCTCACTCTTTTTTTTCCCATTGCATTTTTCCTTCTAGCTAACAGCTAAAAGCCAGTCTGAAAGAAGGTAGTACTTAGCCTCAGCTTTCACCTTTCTGGCTTGATTTTGTCTTCCAAGATACACAGAAAAATTTTTCAACATTTTAGCTAGCCCTCAAGAATAAATAAAGTCACAATTCTCTTTTAGCAGGTCATTATTTCCTCATATCAGAAAACATAATCTGATAGTATAGTAAAAAATTATCTTGTCGTTATAGCCAATACAAAGAAATAATCTAAATGAAGATCTGCAACCTTTTTCAAAGAGTGGGAGCTTCTGTCATATAAAGAAAAGTCTCTCTTTCCCTGTGTACAGTGTGAGGAAATGCAACAGAAGTAGTAGATGGAAATCAGTAATACAAACAAGCTTGTGGTTTTCCTAGAGTTCAAAGGAAATGATCATACATCAAGGATTCCAGACACTTTGAAAGATCCATAAAAATATATAAGCAATCAGCCACCAGCAGAGCTGCAGACAAATATCTTTGTTCTCCCATGGAGGTGAGGAGATATTGTATTTGTTTCAACATATTTGCTTTCCTTTTAACATGGGAAATTTGGCTGTACTCCACAGAGGCTGACATTTTCAAAGGTTCAGGTGCTGGTGTTAGCAGTTTGGGTGGCAACACATCTTTTGCCTTTGGTTGCTGGGTGTACTGGATTTTTTCCCCTCCATGCTAAGCATATTTTCAGTGTGGCACATTAGTGGTAGAAACTCTTTTTCATCATCTAGTGAGACTCTAGGCTTTCCAGAGTCAATACACCCTTCCTATCGCTCTTCACATGCTGTGGAAATGCAAACAAGAGAGGAAGGATTTTGCCCAAATCTAACATTAAATCTCAGTGCACTGAAAACCAGACTGCATATTGTGGTGAAAATCTAGTCCTATAATTTACAGGTAGGATAGTTCCTCAGTAATATCAGTAAACCTAATACAAAAAAATTAACATGCAGAGTAAATACGAAGTGATAAAAACCCCATCCCATTCCATACATTGTTACTGAAGCTCTAATACTCTAAACTGTTACACCTTTCATTTTAAGCAATCCTTCTGAAGTCAACTAAGCACATGTTGGCTTTGAATGCTGCTTTAGGTACTGTAATTATATATCAGATTATACTTGTTATCGACTATTATTTGGGGAGCATTTTAGACATGCATTGCATGCAAATTTTTAAAAATAAAGGAATCTGACCAAGCTAGAAAGGTCAGTTATTTCTCACCAAACATCTGACTTTCAATAATTTAGTTGGAACTTTCTTACCCTTTCATTATGAGGGAATAGGTACAAACTCACCTAGCCTCACACTGTTTAGTGCCTAAATCATGGTTACACCATTCTGATGACTGAAATTATCACCTCTGCTAGCTTTATACCAAATATCACTTCATAGCATCATTACAATTTCCAGCTCCCCAAAAATATAGCAAAGAAAAGAAATACAGGATATAATAATCTCTATTCATATGAGAAACAGAGTTGGCTTTTCTGACCTCCATGAATGGACAGATTTGCAAATGTTCAGTTTCCTTATGTGAATTCACCATATCTACTAATACCAGCTGTTTGTGTCATTGTTTATACATACAATATGTAGTGAAGGGTCCTTCCAAAAAAAAATCAATAGCCATTATCATTGTTATTTACTATCATCATAATCTATCATCTGCTGTTGTTTCACATCACTTTTTCCATGCCAAGTGTGGGTGTGCATTACAGTGTTGATGAATAGCTGAAAATTGCCATGACAGGATTGCTGAGTTTCTGCTGGTTGGCACAACAAAAACTGAATGATTCTTTATAGCAAGATACATTAATATGTGCTACAAAGCTCAGCTCTCAGTTGAGAGCTTCCCAATTTTGACACGTTCTTGTTGTAAAATATCATCATTAGCCTCTAGATATAGCAAAAGAAAAATTCATATTATAAATAACATTTTGCAATCAGAGAATAACAACTTTCTGTGATGAGTATGAACGTATCTTTACACTTTGGTTTGTTTATTATGATAATAGACAGAAAAGCAGAAAGTGTAATGTACACGAAAGAACCTATGGACTGATTAAGGAAGAAAAAAATAATTAAGGACACTTCTTAGGCTTATTTTAACCCTTCATTGGCATGGTTGCTGCAAATGCTATGAAATCACTTTACCAATGCTTGTTTGTAAACAATGTATTTCGGTGCTCCTTGACAACCTCTTCTCCTGCATGGAGAATTTTTCATAGGCTTCAGACAGCTTCTATCTCCACAGCTGGATTGGCTAGATTTATATGTGAAAGGTTTCCTTAAAAAAAACCCAAACAGCTATATAATTGTTTTCCTGCTATCTTAGTCTGTTATCTGGGGATTTTTTCTTAAAATATTGAAATTGATTTTAAGCATGCATGCTCAAAATCAGTATCAAAAAACTCTTCAGGGAGACCTGCATCCCCAGAGATGCCCAGGCTATGGTGAAAATACTTACTCATTGAAAATTAAAGTTCCCTAAGCACTAATACTTCACATCTCAACGTCCTACTTTTCCTTGGCCTCAACAGTGAAACATCTAGTCTTGCCGGACCCCACTAATGAGAATGTATGTGACTAAGGTAGTCACATACAATTGATTTATCTAATGCATGCATGTGGACAAGTGCAAAAGCACTAAACCAAGAAGCCAGTCTAATTAGAATTCATTCCTCTTGCAGAGGAGAATGTTGTTTTTTAAAGACAATATGCCGTGGCACTGTAGGGCTGTGTGTTCTGGAATATTGTAATTAACTGTAATTAACTGGAAGGTATATCTCAAGAGCAGAGAGATTGTTTACACCCTCCCCACATCTTAAGAAGGTTCAGGCTCAGCATCCCACACTAGGTAGCCAGCTGACACCTGAACTGAACCCTGAAGCTGGGTCTTCTGCATGAGGTAGCCAAAGTCCTTGCCTACTGGTTGGAGGAACTGCAGAAAATCAGCAGGCTGGGCAGGAAATCTGCTATGCCTAGTGACTGCTATAGTACATCTGCATTTACTATATCTGATCTCTCCTTACACTGTTTCCCTGCTTGCTGTATAGAGATTTTCCCTGATATCTCTGAATCTCCTAAGTTTTCCCAAGCATTACATAGAGCCTTGGCACATAACACTGAGTTATAGAGAAAAATTTGAGAAACACAATATCTTCAATACGGGTGGGTCTCCATCAGTAAAGAAGAAAGGAGACAGGTCCCAGCATCTGTGCATGCAGACACTGGCAAAGGAAGACCTGACTTAAAGCACACGAACAAGCTCATTTTAAGGGAATGTGAATTGGAATACAATAGCTTAGTGTGTTCCATATATGTGCTTGAAGTTGCACACAGGTTTAAATGTTTTCCTGATTATGGAAATAAATCACAACATGGTTCGTAAATGGAAAGATGTAGTGAGATCCCTGCCTCACCTCAAGAACAACAAAAAAAATCTAAAATTTCCAAGATATATATTTAGTTAAAAAGCATATGCTCTAATTTGCTATAGTTTGTTATTAATCAGGATACAAAAAGCTTTTTAGAGAAAGCTAAGAAGAAAAATAACATATGGAGCAAAAGTGTAAAGACAATGGCAGTACTGTTCACTTTTCACATTGCAGTAAGTATAATATTTCTTTAATACACAGAGCAGGCGACATGCAGGAGTTCAGAGCTGCTTTCTGGGAAATACTAACTTCTCCACCAAACACTGTGCCTGTGATTGTATGTACACAGAATTATATGAGTTCATAATATGTGTTTTCACCAAGAATTTCAGGAATTTTAAGTTGATCATCATTTTTCCCATTGTAAATGGAGTAAGTAAGGACTGGCAGATAACTGTAAATATAAATTATAAAATACAGTTCAATATCTATGATAACCTAATCCATGGCAATCTAATCTATGGTTAGTTAGCAGTTAGTTACCCATAGCAGAGTGAGTACAGTGCAGCCCAAATAAGTATTTTTAATCTCTTTAGAACATAGAGGAAAATTTTTTCTTCTAATTTATATAAACAGTTCAAATAAATGATACAAACATGCTAAGATAAGAAAATTAATTTTAATTCATTATTTTTATGTACTGGATATACTGTGTTGAAAAATAAAACCGTAATACATGACACTAGGAGCCCGGTGCATTCCTGGCTCTTGTCTTCTTCATCAAGATTTCCAAATATTTAATTATAATGAAGTTATGCTAGTGAGCATCTGAATTGGGAATAATAATTAATTGGACTGTAACCTTGAGTGTAAAACCAACATACTTAACCTAGATCATCCACCCATTTCTACAAAGATCCTAAACCTCCAGACTTTGTGTCTTCTGCTTGCACTCAGATCCTCTTCCTCAGACCATAATTACTACCTGCAGCCCTTGCATGCTCAGATTTCTTTGTAAAAAACCTCAAACTGAGATTAAAGAAATGATAACATGTCCCAAAGACTTGTCTAGTGAGTAGCTGGGAAATGTGGTTACTCTGCCATGTAGATATTGACTTACTGGAGAGCAAGGAGGCTGAGCAGCCCAGTGCTGCAGGCGGCTTATGGGAGGTGATGCTTGCCCTCCTTGTTTCACCTCGATCCTAGAGCTCCTCATGTGCCTCTCAGTTTTCCTCCAGGAAAATCTAACCTGTTCTTAGAGCCTGTTTGACTTTGAGCAGGGATACAGAGGAGGGTAAATGCTACCTCCACACTGCTCCTGAAGGAAAGAGGACAGCTAACTTCAGCCTACTGCCATCTCTACTCTGTTCCTCTAGTGATTTCATTTGACTTTCATGACTTCTCACTTGTAAGGGAGGAAATGTGTGATTATCCCACTCCATACTCTTCTGCCCTGGCATGTCCCCACCTCTAGTGTAACATGTGCAGTTTTTAGCACCTCAATATAAGTAGTATATCAAACTGTTGAAAAGTGTCCAGAGGAGAGTGACAAAGATGGTGAAAAGACTAAAGGGCAAGACTTAAGAGGAGGGACTGATGTCTCTTGGTTTCTTCAGCTTGGAGAAGAGAAGGGTGATGGGTGACCTCATGTCAGTCTATGGCTTCTTCAAGGGGTGTGGTGGAAGTGGAGTTGTTGATCTGCTCTCTCTGGTGACCGTTGATAAGACACAAGGACATGGAATGAAGATGTATCAGGGCACGTTCAGATTGGACATTAGGAAAAGGATTTTCACTTAAAGTGTTGCTTGTCACTGGAACAGGCTGCTCAGGGAAATGGTCTGACACAATCTGTCAGATTTCAAGGCACATCTGGACAATATTCTTAGTCATGTGGTTTAGTTTT